>PISX010003565.1:0-115962 GCA_004024625.1 Mellivora capensis
ACCCCAAGAACATTACCTGTAGCGTGCCATGGGCCTGTGAGAGGGGGACACCCCCCACCTTCTCCTGGATCGGAGTCGCCCTCCCCTCCTGGGGCCCCAAGGCTCCCCACTCCCCCATACTCACTCTCACCCCGAGGCCCCAGGACCACGGCACCAACCTCACCTGTCGAGTGACCTTCCCCGGAGCTGGTGTGAGCACGGAGAAGACCATCCAGCTCAACGTGTCCTGTGAGTGCCAGGCCAGGGCGCCAGGGTCCCTGAGGGCTGTGGGTGTTGGGGGGGCAGGGCTTGGGTGAGATACTTGGGGAGAATTCTTAGAGGCACAGGGTCAAGAGGGAGAGAATGCCCGGGCCCCATCCCCTTGCTCATGGCCGCCTCGTCATACTGCAAGTGGACAAGTATTTGTTTCTGCTCCAGATGCTCCACAGAACCTGACCGTCCACACCTTTAGGAGAAACAGCACAGGTGGGAGAGGCCCCAGGGCACCACAGACGTCTCAGAGGTCAAATAAGGGAATGTTGTGAGGGTCTGTCAGGATGAAGCCCCACTGCTCCTTATCCCCTCCCTGGACCCAATCTGCCCTGCCCCCATCCCCTGGATGGACTCTCGAGTCCCTGGGAATCCTAGTTGACCATTCGCTGTCACCATGGCTGCCTCCTCTCTCCCCTCACTCTCCTCTCATGCCCTTTTTCTGATTCTCTGCTTCTCCTGTGGCCATGACATCTCACTGTCCCACCAGGAGCCTTAGATACAGGTTCCTAAGTTGTTGGACACTGTCCAAGTTGTTGGACACTGGGCCTCTGGCTGCTTCTGCACAACCCCGTGAGTAAGCCTGGGCCCTGGTGCTTCTAGTCCCCCATCTGCCCAGAAGACCCTCTGTCCGTCTCCGTCCAGTCCAGATCCTCCCGAGCCCCTTCCGCTTCCCTGGGGGGCCCCTCCCACCCGAGCCACCTGAGTCAACATCCTGGAAGTCACTTGAGACATTTCTTTGCCTCAACCAGCACTCCCCATGACTCAGCGAGCTTCGAAAATATCTCAAACGGCTCTCTTCCTCCATCTCCATGGCGGCAGACCCACCTCAGGCCTCTGCCTTCTCTTACCTGCACGTAGTGAGACCCCCTGCATTGGGACCAGCCTCCCCTCCGGCCTGCCATTCTCTGCACAACACCCCACCCCTCCAGCCCAGCCCAATTCAGCCTGCAGGTGTCTCTCTGTGTGCCCTAGATCTGGCCTTGTTCCTCCCCTGCTCAGACCCTCCGGAGGTTCCCTGCGGCCCTCCGAGGCAAGGCTGGGAGCCTCACCTGTGTGTGAGCCTCCAAGTCTCTCCCTGCAAGGGGTCAGACCCTAAGTGTGTCCACGCCCCTCCTCTCAGCGTCACACATCAAAGCCCACCTCTCGGGACGTCCTCTGCCAGGTCTAGACATGCCAGCTCTTGCTCAGAGGTCCATCCACCTGTCCTGGGATCATCAGGTGCTTCTCCTTTTCTCCACCTCACCAGATGGCCCTTCACTCTTACTTGCTTGTGCTTGTAACACTTGTTTGAGAGACTCTATTTTCCACACCTGTGTCTGTGGAAGGGCAGAGGAAGAGAAGGGGCTCTCAGCCCTGCCCTTCTGGCTTTCTCTGTCCCATAGTCCCAGAGACCATAGTCAGCACCACCTCTCTTCAAGTTCAACAGGGCCGGTCCCTGCGCCTGGTCTGTGACACTGGTGACAACTTCCCTGCCAGGCTGAGCTGGTGCTGGGGAAGCCTGACTCTGAGCCCCTCCCAGCCCACAAATCCCAGGGTCCTAGTGCTGCCCCAGCTGGTCTTGGGTGATGGAGGAGAATTCCCCTGCCAGGCTTAATACTTGTGGAGCTCCTACCACGTTTGCCTGAACCTAGCTGTGCAGGATGAGTATATGTGGGACATCTGCATTCTGAGGTGAACAAGACTAAGGTATGGACTTAAGGAACCTCACTCTCCTCCTCCTCTCGGTCTTCTTCCCCCAGGTATCTCCTGTTCCTGTCCCCAAATCTCTGGGGGCACCTGGCCTCTAATCCTCACCCTACTCAGAGGGGCCCTCATGGGGGCTGGCTTCCTTTTGACCTATGGCCTCACCTGGATCTACTACACCAGGTGAAAAGCCCAGATTCTGGGACACCTTGGGTGGCTTCACTCTTCTTGTCCTCTCCAAAGCAAGCCCTCCACAGAACTGGCCCCTTATTTCAGAACCGTGTTTCCCCCAACAGGTTTAGAGGCTCCAAAGACAGTAAGACTGCAAGTTGTAACTGAGCCCTCTTCCTCACGAGGGTGCTGCTGACCGGCGGATGAGATCTGTCAAACTACAGATCCTCGCCCCAGAGACTCACCCCTGTACAGCCCTGTGGAGCAAGGGGGTTGCTCCAGTCCCCTGGGGGACTGGACCCTGCCTCCTCTCCAGGAATCAGGTCTCTCTGCCTCTGGCCATTAAGACTCTTCCTGCTGGTTCTGCATCCATGGTGAGGAGGACACAGGTGGATTTTTGTTATAATTAATTTGAATTAGGCATACCTTGTGTAATATGTTGCTTCTGTGTATTTATCTTGGATAAGCCCAAAATTCAACCCCACAATACAGTGCTATAAATCTCAAATATTATCGTTTTTTAAAACAGAATTTTAAAGAGATTTTTTAAATTAGAAAAATAAACCATTTCATGTTTATCCGCATATTAACCCTTTGATGTCTCTTTATTCCTTTGTATACATTTTCCCTGTAACACCAGTTTCCTTTTGCCGGAATACCTTGTCCTATATTTCTTGTGGCATGGGTATGCTAGTGCTGAATTCTCTCAGCTGTTATTTGTCTGGAAAAGTTTCTGTTTATGTTAGCTTGGAAAGGTATTTTTTTATGGGATAAAGAATTTAAGGATCACATTTTCTTCCCTTTCAGTACTTCAAATTCTTTTGTCTTTCAAAAAAATTCTTTGGTCTTTCATATTTTCTTGTGAGAATTCTGTAGTTTTTACCTTTCTTTCTTTCTTTGTAGTTTTGTCTTTTTCTCTGGCCAGTTTTAATATTTTCTCTTTTTCCCTGGGTTTAAATTATTTTGTTAATATATGCCTTGGTGTGTGTGTGTGTGTGTGTGTGTGTGTGTGTGTTGAGAAGGAAGGGAGAGGGAGAACATGAGAGAGAAAGATATTATCCTGTTTGGAATTTGTTGAGTACCTTGGGTCTGTGGATTTACTATTATGATCAAATTTGAAAGAAATTTGATAAAAATTGAAGCCAATATTTATTTCAGTATTTTTTTCCTATTCTTCCTCTCTCATTATCTCTGGGTCTCTCCTTTTACATATGTAATGTGGCCTGATGCTATCTCACAGGGCCCTGAACATGTGTTTTCCATTTTCCATCCTTTTTTCCCCTCTATATTTGCTGTTTGAACAGGATCTACTGCTACATCTTCAACTTTGCTGATCATTCTTCTACAATATTCTATCTGCTGTTGATCCCATTGTGGAACTCTCATCTCAGATAATGTATTTTCTTCTTTAAAAGTTATGTTTCCTGGGGTGCCTGGGTGGCTCAGTCAGTTAAGCATCTGTTCTTGGCTCAGGTTATGATCCCAGGGTCCTGGGATCAAGTCCTGCATCAGGCTCCCTGCTCAGTGGGAAGCCTGCTTCCCCCTCTGCCTGCTGCTCCCCTTGCTTGTGCTCTTTCTCTGTCAAATAAATAAATACAGACATTTTTAAAAAGTTACATTTCCTGGGGATGCCTGGATGGCTCAGTTGTTCAGTGTCCAACTCTTGATGTTGGCTCAGATCATGGTCTCAAGGTCATAAGATCCAGTCCTTAGTTGGGCTCTGCCCTCAGCATAAAGTTCACTTGAAATTCTCTCTCCCTCTCCACCCTTCCCACTCTCTCACACGCACGTGTGTGCGCACACATGCTCTCACTCAAATAAATAGAATCTTTTTTAAAAAGTTATGTTTCCTGTTTTTAATCTTCTTCTTCTCTTAATATATAATGGTAATGTTTTCATTTACATCCTTGAGTCTATCTGGCACATACTTGTAATAACTCTTTCAATGTCTTTGTCTCCTATTTCTGCCTCCTGTGTCATGTCTGACCATGATTCCTTTGGATGACTTTTCTCTTGTAGAGTGTCATATGTTCATACTCCTTTGTATGTCTAGTGATTTTTCACTGAATGCTGGACATTGTCAATTTTATGTGTCTGACTGCTTGGTTTTGTTGTATTTCTTTAAAAACCAACTTTTTTTTTTAAGGGCAGTTAAGTTACTTGCATATTGGGACAATATTTTTTTAAAGATTATTTGACAGAGTGAGAGAATGAAAGAGCACACACATGGGGAGGGGTGGAGTGAAAGAGAAAAGCAAGCTCCTTGCTGAGCAGGGAGCCTGATGCAAAACTCAGTCCCAGGATCCTGGGATTATGGCCTGAGCTGAAGGCAAATGCTTAACCTACTGAGCCACTTAGGCACCTCTGGGCCAATATTTTTAAGATTATTTAATTGTTAGGGGTGCCTGGGTGGTTCAGTGGGTTAAGTCTCTGCCTTAAGGTCAGATCATGATCTCAGGGACCTGGGATCGAGCCCTGCATCAGGCTCTCTGCTCATCGGGGAGCCTGCTTCCCCTCCCCACCCCCCGCTTGCCTCTCTGCCTACTTGTGATCGCTCTCTCTGTCAAATAAATAAATAAAATCTTTAAAAAAAAAGACTATTTAATTTTTAGCTCCTCCTAAGATAGGTCTAGTGTTGGGGTCATTTTCTTTCAATTGAATGCCATGGCCTTTTTAGAACTTTTACTGAGTGCCCCATGGATTCAAGGAAGTATCTTCACTCTGGCTGGAGGGGATATGCACAAGTCCAGGCCCCTTTGTGAGCCCTGGGAATCTCCCATCTAATAGCTCTCCGGTAATTGGTTCTCTCCTTAGAAATTTTCTTGTTTGGCCTCATGGGGTTTCAGCCTGTGAACATGCGTATTGGTATTCTGTCAACCACTCAAGGACCTTTCATGGAGACCTTGAACCCTTTCTCCACAATACTCTCTCCTGTCTGAAACTCTGACCTACATATTTTAGCTGGGTCAGTCTCCTTAACCTTCAATGTCTGGCTCCTCAACTCAGTGAAATTGCAGTCCCTTTTATTGTGCCCCCATCGCCTTCTCACTCTGCTATCCACAAACTGCTATCCTCCTCTCAAAAAACCTGGATGATTACATGGTTGACTTCATTTTTGTCCTTCTCTCAAGAAGCACAGTTTTTCCCTGTCTGCATTCCATGTATGAAAATAGAGGTTTCTTGGGGCACCTGGGTGGCTCAGTGGGTTAAAGCCTCTGCCTTTGGCTCAGAGCATGATCCCACAGTCCTGGGATCGAGCCCTGCACTGGGCTTTCTGCTCAGTAGGGAGCCTGCTTCTTCCTCTCTCTCTGCCTGCTTCTCTGCCTACTTATGATCTCTGTCTCTCAAATAAATAAATAAAATCTTTAAAAAAAAGAAAATAGAGGTTTCTTGTATTTTGTTTGGTATTCTAGTTGTTTACAGGAGGATAATTCTGGGCCCTGTTACCCTCTCATGCTCAGAAGCAGAAGTCCCCAACAGGCTTTTAATTATGTTTTATTGAGGTATAACTTATGACATATAAAATTAATTCATTGTAAGTATACAGTTCAATGATTTTTGGTAAATTTATAGAGTTGTGTAGTCATTGTCACACATTTTGATTAGCAAAGAGGATCCTCATACCCATTTGCAATCAATACCACTCCCTCCACTGCTCCAGGAAATCATTGATCTGCTTTCAGTCTCTAATGAACTGTTTTTATGAATATTTCATACACATGGAATCACATAAAGTCTATTGTGTCTGCCATCTTTCACTAAGCATTAAGTTTCTGAGATTCAACCATGTTAGAGCACACATCCATAGTTAACGACATTTTATTCTTAATATTATTACATTGGATGAATATACACCACACTTCATTTATGCATTCACCAGTTGATAGACATTTCAATCATTCCCAGTTTTGGCTTTTAAAAAAATTTTTTTAAAGATTTTATTTATTTATTTGACAGAGAGATCACAAGTAGGAAGAGAGGCAGGCAGAGAGAAAGAGGAGGAAGCAGGCTCCCTGCTGAGCAGAGCGCCCGATGTGGGGCTCCATCCTAGGACCCTGGGATCATGACCCAAGCCTAAGGCAGAGGCTTTAACTCACTGAGCCACCCAGGTGCCCCTCCCAGTTTTGGCTTTTAAGAATAATGTTGCTGGGGGTGCCTGGGTGGCTCAGTGGATTAAGCCTCTGCCTTTGGCTCAGGTCATGATCTCAGGGTCCTGGGATGGAGCCCCGAATCAGGCTCTCTGCTCAGCAGGGAGCCTGCTTCTCCCCCCCCCCCCCCCGGCCTTTCAAAAAAAAAAAAAAAGAATAATGTTGCTGGTTCCACTTCCATCCCTATTCCAGTTCAAGATGGTGGAAACTCCATCGCAGGTGGGTAGAGCAAGAACACAAGGCTCCATCTCCTCCCGGGAAAGGGCAGGCTGCCAGCACCTCTCATTCCTTGCCAGCTATGTTGAAGAGGCTAAATTCCAGATGAACACAGCTGAGAAGTTAGGGGCTTTCTTCTTCAAGCTGCTGCTTATCCACAGGGCAGAGACTCTAACTCTGAACACTGGCATTGATAGGGAAGGGCATGATGGATAGTATTTTCTAGGATGATGGAAATGTTCAATATCTTGATAAGGGTTTTAGTTAGATGAAAATATGCCAGCTCACCAAGTGATGTCTCTGAGCTCCCATGGTATCTGCCGTAGTCAGTTCAGGCTGCTATAATAAATTGCTACAGACTAGGTAGCTTATAGAAAACAGAAATTTATTTCTCACAGCTCCAAAGGCTGAGAAATCCAAGATCAAGGCATGGACATATCTGGTATTTTGTGAGAGCATGTGTCCCGATTCATGAGGGGCTTCTCACTGGGTCCTCACATGGCAGAAGGAGCAAGAGTTTTCTCTGGGGTCTCTTTCGTAAGAGCACAAATCTCATTCAGCAAGCTAGCCTCACAACCAAATCACCTCCCAAAGATCCCATCTCCAAACACCACTGCAGTGGGGATTAGCGCTCCAGAATATGAGTGTTGGGAGGGTTACAACATTCAGTCCATAGCAAAGGCTAAAGCTGTAGTTGGTAAATATTCCACAGTCATTTACATTACCCTGGATTAGGGATTGGGGGGAGGGGACTATGTGGTCATTTTGTGGCTTAAACAATGTTCTTGTTTGTGTCGGTGTTAAGGTATGACTATGGAGTAATCTTGTCCTTACCTTGTTCCACTCCAGTCACAGGGTGGGTGTGTCTGGTGTGAAATCCTGTGAAATCTTTTGTATCTAATAGGAGAACACCAGGGCCTGGATGTGAATGCCAGCAGGGGCTGCTTTACTTTTTATTAAAGGGGGAAAAAAAGTAATGGAGTAAAAAGATAGGAAAGCTGGAGAAGTAAACAGGGATCAGATCACGGACAGCCTTGGGTCTTCACATAAAGAGCTGGCATTTCACCTTGGCAAATTAGATACTTCACACTGTCAAAACACGTGCCAGTGAGTAGCAATTGCGTCTGATAATGAAGTACTGAACTCGCAAAATTTTTCCTTTACTAGAAATTAACGAATTCAAATTTATCCTCTAGTAGTGTTTTTCTCACCTTCTTGCTTCTTAATATGCTATCTTGGCTTGAAGAGGAAAAGGTGAAGGCCCAGCTGAGAACACAACCCCCACCCAGGCGATGCAAAGATGGGACCTGATAGCCCCACAGCTGTAGACTGTGTCCCCCCAAAATCTGTATGCTGAAGACCATTCCCCCCACACGTGATGGTCGCAGGAGGTGGTGCCTTGGGGAGGTGATTAGGACATGAGGGTGGAGCGTCCATGAATGGGACCCGTGACCCTGTAAAAGAGGCCCCAGAGACTCCCTTGTCCCTCCCACCACGGGAGGGCATGGCGGTCCAGGAATGGCCCTCTGCGAACCGGGAAGTGGGCAGTCACCGGACACGGAATCTGCCAGCTCCTTGATCTTGGACTTCCAGCCTCCAGGACTATGAGAAGTGAGTGTTCGTTGCTTAACCCACCCAGCCTGTGAGATCCCTATTACAGCAGCGTAGACGAACCCACCACAGGATCGCATTTTCTTCCCCGGCCATCACTTGGTGAGTGTGCCTCGGTGGGACTCCATTTGAGAATGATGTGTGAGCACCGGGCGGTACCGAAGTGTTTTAAATCTGGGGAGGGTGGGTTTTCGGTGAGGGAAGGAGGGCGGACACAGTGACTTCTTTCATAGGCTCCCCCTGGCAGAGACTCGGTTTATTGAGGTGCCATGGAAGGAGCACAGTCATAATTTGTAGGTGCAGCGAGAACGAATGCAACCTTTTGGGAAGAGCCACGTTTGCAGCAAGTGTTCAGCATCAGGGAAAGAGTCCCGGGAGAGAGCTGCGGTTCTCCAGGACCACCACCCATACAGACCCTGGTTGGTTGGTGTGTGGGGTTCCCGCAGGGGTCCGTGCTGCGGGGGATGGAGCGCCCCTGGAGGCTGCGTGCTGAACTGCAGCAGAGGCCGCGAGGCACCTGGGACAGGCCCTACCGGGCCAGATGACAGGAAGAGGATGTGTGTGTGTGCAGCGGGGAAGGATAAGATGACCCCTTCCCCTAATAAAGGCTCCTCAGCACCCTCAGGGCCTCAACTACAGCCAAACCTGGGCTCCTCACCCTCCACCAGGACCCTTCCCTACATCCCCTCAATGCATCGCTCTAGTCTTCCGGCCCGCAGCCCTGCACCCTTCCCAGGGGGCATCCTAAACTAACTACCTCTCTCTCCCCCCTCATACTTCCCCATCTCCATCTCACTTCCTCAACATATACCTTTGCCCCCTGTTGTGACATCAGGGGAAGAAGGAGCAGGTGTTCAACATTTATTAATGAGAGGAGAGGGAAGGCCTACAGAGCTGGGTGTTTGTTTGTCTTAAAGGAATATGTTCAGAGAAAATCTGAACATTCTTGGGCAGAGAGGACAGATGCGAGGATAACCAAAAAAGATTCTCCTGGCCTCGGGTAGGGGCCTGGCTCTTGTCTCTTGTCTGGGCAAGACTGGGGGAGGAGCAGAGGTGATCTGGTCACACTGAGGAAGGGCAGGAAATTCCGAGGGGGCCAAGGAAGAGGCCAGGGAATTGTTGTGCATGAATTTGAGCTCCAAACAGTGGGAGGGACAGCCACAACCCCAAGTATCATCCCCAGAAGTGGGAGTAAACTTGGTGCAGGTGAGAACTGAGGGGTGGGAGGGGTGATCACTGTTAGAACGCAGAAACAAAGCAGAAGAGGGTGCAAAGTGAGTTTGGGGAGGTCATGGTGGGGGAGATACTGTGAGCAGTTGAGATTTTCTCCCAAAGATAAACAGATACCATTGAAATGTTTAAGTAAGAGTGGGACTTGGTTTGATTTCTATTTGAAAAATAACTCTGGGGACACCTGGGTGGCTCAGGTCTTGACCCCAGGGCCCTGGGATTTAGCCCCGTGTCAGGCTCTCTACTCAGCGGGGAGCCTGCTTCTTCTCCGCTGAGTAGAGAGCCTGCTTCTCCCTCTCCCTGTGCCTGCGACTCCCCCTGCTCATGCTCTCTCTGGCTGCTGTGTCGAGAAGCCACCAAGAAGGGAGCAGAGTAGAAGCAGGGAGGACAACTGATCACTGCTGTCGTACAGGTAAGTGAGGGCGGTGGCTTGGATCTGGGAAGCCATTCTCCATCGGGGGTGATTTTGCTATCCAGGGGACAGGTGGCAATGTCCGGGAGCATTTTCATTTGTCCCAGCTGGGTGGACGGCTGCTACTAGCGTCTGAGGAGTGAGGCCAGGGCTGCTGCTGGACATCCTGCCCTGTACCCGCCCTCCCCAGAATGATCTGACTCACAGTGTCAAGAGTGCTAGGACTGACATCTTGGACCAGGGTAAGGAGTGGTAGTGGGGAGGGATAAGTGGCTAGACCTTGTTGATACTCAAGAAGTTGAACTGATGGGTCTTGTGGGTGGTGGTGTATGGAGATACAGGAAGTGGTCAGGCTTGGTGCCACATGGTAATATTTAGACAGCTGAAAAGTGGGTTGCGGTGAGAAATACCATGGCATGAAGCACGTGAAGCTTGAGACGCACATTGTAGATTCCTGAGTAGGTATCTCATGGACAGGAAAGGGTCAGGGCCGAGAGGCAGTTTATAGTCATCAGCCTGTTCCTTGTTGTTTTTGCATTTTGTGATGATCTATTTTGGTTTGCTTTGAACTTCACCATGAAGAAACTATTGAGTCACGGGGAGGTTGCAAGGAAATGCACAGGGACATCCCATGGATTTGAACCTCCTCCCTCCAACGTTATCATCTTTTTTTAAAGATTATATTTCTTTGTCAGAGAGAGAGAGAGAGAGAGTGCGCACAAGCAGGGGGAGCAGCAGGTAGAGGGAGAAGCAGACTCTGCACTGAGCAAGGAGTCTGCTGCTGGACTCGATCCCAGGACCCCGGGATCATGACCTGAGTTGAAGGAAGACACTTAACCAACTGAGCCACCCAGGCATCCCCCAATGTTATCATCTTTCACAACTAAGTACAATAGGAAAATCAAGGAATTGTCAGTAGCATGATCAGGGCAAGCTAAGTAAGAGAGGGTCTTTTTAGGACCCAGGCATCCCTCCCTCCCTGTACCTCTTCCCTGTGGGAGGCCTTTTATGAGCTTCACATTGTGAAGTCCCTGGACAGGAGGCTCCCTGGGAGAAGGGATGCTGGCTGTCTCCTGATAAAGCCCAGGTTAGGCAGTGGGGACCAGGATCAGAGTGCAGAAGGTGCATATTAGCTACTGAATTGTGTCCCCTCCCTTGCCCCATTCACATGTTGAATCTTAACCACAGTACTGACCAATGTGACTATATTTGGAGATAGGGCCTTTAAAAGGGTAATTCAGTTAAAATGAGGTCATAGAGCAAACTCAAATCAAGTAGGACTGGCATTCTCCTAAGAAGACATTGGGGGCACCCAGGTGGCTCATTTGGTGAAGCGTCAAACTCTTGATCTCAGCTCAGGTCTTGATCTCAGGGTCATGAGTTGAAGCCCTGCTTTGGGCTCCATGCTAGGTATGGAGCCTACTAGAAAGGAAGAAAGAAAGAGAGAGGACACAGGCACACACAGAGGGACGACCATGTGATGACACATTAGGAAGATGGCCTGTACACCCCCAAGGACAGAGGCCTGGGAAGACACTGACCCTGTTGACACCCTGATCTTGGTCTCCCAGCCTTCAGAACAGTGGGGAAAATTTCTTCTGTTGTTTAAGCCCTTCAGTCTGTGGTGCTTTGTTATAGCAGCCCGAGCACACAAACACAGTAGGCTGAGAGCAAGGATAGAGGCAGCCACGGGTTACCTTCCCCCAGGAGACCTCTCCTGGCTTTCCAGGAAGAAATGACCATGGCTTCCTCATCACCGTCTCTCCCAGCATGGGCTTCAGGGCAAGGGTGGGGGAGGGGGTCGGCAGCAGGAGGAGTTATGAGCGCTTCAGTGCTTTTCTGTTTCTCAGAAGCTTCATTTACCAAACTGGATCCCCTGAGGTCAGACACCGTATCTGATTTGCCTGTGTCTCCGGCGTGTACCATGGCACCTGCCACGCACTAGGTCCCCAGGCGCGGAGGTTCAGTGGACCAACACGTGTCTCTATGTGACCGGGGTCATTTCAAGGAGAAGGGCTGGGTGAGGGGGACAACATCTGGGAGCTTATTCCACTCAGTCCCATCGCCCTTCCCTATGGGTGCAGGTGTTCTTATCACAAGTATTACAAGTAAGGGCATCCAGGGACTCCTGGGTGACTCTGTCGGTTAAGCATCTGCCTTTGGCTCAGGTCATGATTCCAGGGTCCTGGGGTCGAGCCCCCTCTACCCCTGCTTGTGAGCTTTCTCTCTCTCTGAAATAAATTAAAAAAAAAAACCACAAGTAAATGCATCTAATCTTAGGGCAAAAGAAGAGGAGTTGTAAAGTAGACTAAGGTCTTGGGGGTGGGAGCTTCTGGTAGACCAGGGGATCGGTGAGCCCACCAATCAGGGAGGAAGGGGTGGAACTAAGACTGGCATAGGGTTACCAAATTTAGCTACTATAAACACAAGGCGTCTAGTTAAATTTGAATTTCAGGTATGAAAAACAAATAATTTTATTTTTTTATGGATTTATTTATTTATTTGAGAGAGAGTATGTGTGTGCAGGAGCAGGGGGAAGAGGAGTGGGAGGTGGGGGGAGGGCGGGGGGGCGGGGAGAGGGAAAGCAGGCTCCCTGCTCAGTGAGGAGCCTGCCTCCGGGCTTGATCCTAGAACCCAGGGGTCATGATCTGAGCTGAAACCAAGAGTCAGATGCTTGACCGATGGAGCCTCCCAGGGGCCCCACAACAAATAATTTTAATACAGGAATGTCCCATTGCAATATTTGGGACATACTTACATCAAAACAAATTATTCGTTGTTTAATTGACAGTAAACTTCAGGGATGCTTGGGTGGTTCCGTTGGTTAAGCGTCTGCCTTTGGCTCAGGTCATGATCTCTGGGTCCTGGGATCCAGCCCGGGTCAGGTTCCCTGCTCAGCAGTTCATCTTCTTGTCCTTCCCCCCGCCCCCCACCCTTCCCCTTTGCTCATCCTCTCTCTCTTTCTCATGCTGTTTCTCAAATAAAATCTTTTTTTTTTTTTAAAGATTTTATTTATTTATTTGACAGACAGAGATCACAAGTAGGCAGAGAGGCAGGCAGAGAGAGGAAGAAGCAGGCTCCCTGCTGAGCAGAGAGACAGATATGGGGCTCGATCCCAGGACCCTGGGATCATGACCTGAGCCGACGGCGGAGACTTTAACCCACTGAGCCACCCAGGCGCTCCCTCAAATAAAATCTTTTTCAAAATTAAAAAAAAAAGACTTTAGCTGGACATTCTGAATTTCAAGACCAGCCTTTCCCCCACCCCCCCCCAAAAGCCACCTCTGCACTGACCACCACCCCCAGGGCCCCTGTCTAAAGAAGGGTTCACCATGTACTTTCACTTCTGCTTCCTCAGTGACCCAGGGCCCAGGGGGAGAGCCCCTACCCTCCACTGGCCCCAGCCCCACGGCTTCACACGCCTTCCACTCCCTCCCTGGGGAGGTGACTGCTGGAAGGACCAGCTCTGCAGTCCCATGCACCCGGCGGGCACCCCAGGGAAGACCTGGGTCCCAGTGGATGAGCTGGGGTGGGGAGTGGCAAGGACGGGGAGTGTCACGTGGGGCCCAGCATTAGGTACCTGGGGCTCAGCTTCCTCTGCTGGGTTCTTCCCCTTCTGCCCTGCCCATTGCCCGTCCCAGCGTCTGGGGGCCGGCCCAAGCTCCTCCTTGTTCGGAGATGCTCCCACTGCTGCTCTTGGCCCTGCTGTCGGGCGGTGAGTGGGCCAAGGGCTAGAAGGGGCCTGGGTGGGGGCCCGGGCCGGGGGCTGGAACTTGAACCTCTGTCTCCCACAGAGTCTCTGGCTCAGTCCCTGGGATTCTCACTGCAAGTGCAGCAGGTGGTGACGGTGCAGGAGGGCCTGTGTGTGCATGTGCCCTGCACCCTCTCCTACCCCCGGATTGGCTGGACGGAGGACACCCCTGCTCTTGGCTACTGGTTCCTCGCCGGGACAGACTCGAGCATTGGAAGGCCAGTGGCCACAAACAACCCGAATCGAGCAGTGCAGACCGTGCCTCCGGACCGATTCCAGCTCATTGGCGATCCCCAGAACCGGAGCTGTTCCCTGCTGATCAGAGAGGCCCAGATGGAAGACACGGCAGTGTACTTCTTTCGGGTGGAGAGAGGCCGACGCGTGCAATACAATTTTGTGAGAAACCAGTTCTATCTGCAAGTGACAGGTGCGGAACTGACCGGGGGTGGGGCCTCTCCTCCTCCTTGCCATCCCCCGCCTTCCCCCCACTGGGAAGGGGGTACTGTGGGGAACAGACCAAGGGTCGCCCCCTGCAACACCCCCTTCCAGGGCTCCCATGTGCCCTCTCTGTGTCCCAGCCCTCACCCAGAAGCCAGATATCTACATCCCAGAGATCCTGGAGCCAGGACGTCCGGTGACAGTCATCTGTGTGTTTAACTGGAACTTTGAGGAATGTCCAGCCCCTAGTTTCTCCTGGCTGGGGGCTGCCATCTCCGCCCCAGGGCCCAGACCCAGGTCCTCCTACTTCTCAGTGCTTACTCTCACTCCGAGACTCCAGGACCACAGCACCCACCTCACCTGCCGTGTGAACTTCTCCAGGAAGGGTGTGAGCACAGAGAGAACCACCAGACTTAATGTCGCCTGTGAGTCTGGTGGCGGGGCATTGGAGTGTGCTGATGGGCATGGAGGCTGTGTAGGTGGAGAGATGCAGCAGCTGGCGGTGGGGGGGCAGCCCAGAGGGGCCAGTGAGGAGCCCAGCACACTGCCTCAGCCCTTGTTTGTCACTTGTGTCCCGAGGGTAGTCCCACTTTCTCCCCGCCTCCACCCCGCAGGCGTTCTCTCAGACTGTAAGGAACCCCACCTTCCTCCCCAGAGTCAGCTCTCAATCTTGTTGCAGATGCTCCCAAAGACCTGGTTATCAGCATTTCCCGAGCCAACACGTCAGGTACGGAGGGCCTGGGGCAGGGCGGGGGCCTGGCAGGAGGACAAGCTGGTGTCAGGAGGGTGAAGGAGACATGGTCCCTTCCTGCAGCCTTTCTCTTGCTGTTTCCAGCCCTGGAGCCCCAGGGCAACAGCCCACATCTGGAGGCTGAGAAAGGCCAGTTCCTGCGACTGCTCTGTGCTGCTGATGGCCAGCCCCCCGCCACACTGAGCTGGGCCCTGGAGGACCGGGTCCTCTCTAGGTCCCACCCCCGGAGCCCTGGAACCCTGGAGCTGGTGCTGCCGGCGGTAAAGCCTGGGGATTCGGGCTGCTACACCTGCCGAGCGGAGAACAGGCTTGGCTCCCAGAGCCGCACCCTGGACCTCTCTGTGCAGTGTGAGTGTGACCTGCCGGGCCCGGTTTTCAGAAAGGGAGAGGGATGAGGAGGCCGGGGCTGGGGGCAGGGTCCCAGGCTTTTTGGGGCTGACGATTCCAATTCCATCTCCGATGTGGGCTCACCCTGCACACCACCAGGCAGTCCTCTGATGCCAGCTAGGCGTTCTACGGGTTCAGCTCCACCACACTCTGTCTGGAGGCAGAGTCGGATCCCTCGGTGGGGGGAGGGGAATCAGTCCCACAAGACCACCCCTCGACGCACACACAACCCCCCCCCTTTAGAGGCAAGCCTCAAGCCCAGGCTAACCAACTGTCTATAGATCGGAGTTTCCCTTGACCCCCTCCTCGGTTAACTAATGTGATAAAGTAGCTCACAGAACTCAGGAACATTTTACTGATGGTCTCAGGCTACCACAGGCGGATAGAACAGGAACAGCCAGGGGAAGAGACACGGGGGTGGGGTGGGGGCAGGCACGGGGCGAGGGCCGCTCTCCGGGTGCGCCCTGATCCTGCCACCTCCATGTGCTCACCCACCTGAAAACCCTCCGAAGCTCGTTCTTTGGGGTTTTTATGGAGGTTTCAATAAGGCAGGATTGAGCAAATGACTGGCCATTGCTGACTGGCTCCACCTCCGGCCTCTCTCCCCACCCTGGAAGTCAGGGTTGGGGCCGAACAGAGATGCTGTCCAAAAATCGCTTCATTTGCATAAACCCAGGTGTGGTGGAAAGGGGTTTGTTATTAATATCAAGACACCTTTATGACTCTCGTCACGTAGGAAATTCCAAGGGTTTTAGGAGCTCTGCACCAGGAACTGGACAGAGACCAAATAGATATTTATTATAAATCACAAATCACAGACACCAGCCCTTCTTACCTGTCTATTCCCTTGGGCCACTCAGGGGAGAATCGGTCAGCTGGTGACTCAGTCTGCGCACCCCCTCCTGCCCCCCGCCCCCCGTCCTGACATTTTGGTCTCCAAGGGCGGTTCTCTGCCCAGAGGCAGCCCCTTGTCTAAAGCCAGAACCCTGTCTCTGTTTCAGATGCCCCAGAGAACCTGAGAGTGATGACCCTGAATGCAAATAGAACAGGTAGGAAGGGGACCAGAGAAACCATGGCCTCGTGGGGCCATGCTGGGGGCCTCAGTGTCTGGAATGGTGACACCCCGAAGGGCCCTTGTGCCCTCAGCTGAGCGTCTGTCGTGTCTCTTCCCTCTCCTAGTCCTGGAAAACCTCGGGAATGGCACATCCCTCCCAGTCCTGGAGGGCCAAAGCTTGTACCTGCTCTGTGTCACCCACAGCAACCCCCCAGCCCAGCTGAGCTGGGTCCTGGGTGGACAGACTCTGAGCCCCTCCCAGCCCACAGACCCTGGGATCCTGGAGCTCCCTCAGATACAAATGGAGCATGAAGGAGACCTCACCTGCCAAGTCCAGAACGCACTGGGCTCCCGGCACATCTCCCTGCATCTCTCTGTGGTCTGTGAGTGTGGGGACCCCTGAGGGCAGGCTGTCTGGGGCCTGGGGAGCAGCAGCACCACTGACCCTTCCTCTTCCTCCCACAGACCCCCCGCAGCTGCTCAGCCCCTCCTGCTCCTGGGAGGGTGAGGGGCTGAGCTGTAGCTGCTCCTCCCGAGCCCAGCCGGCCCCCACCCTGCGCTGGCGGCTGGGGGAGGAGTTGCTGGAGGGGAACCACAGCAACGCCTCCTGGACCCTCACCTCCAGCTCTGCGGGGCCCTGGGCCAACAGCTCCCTGAGCCTCAGCGGGCCACTGGGCTCTGGCCTCAGACTCAGCTGCGAGGCCTGGAACGCGCACGGGAAACAGAGCGCTGCTGTCCTGCTGCTCCCTGGTCCGGACACCAACTGGATGCTGAATGGGGCAGGGGCCAGGGTCCTGTGGTTGGAGCAGGAGCTAGGAAAGGGCACTCAGCCCCTGTGGCCAGGGATGCAGAGGGAAATCCAAACTGGAAGTCCTGTCACCTGGGCCTGGGGTGCCCCAGGGTTTCCAAGACTTGGACAGAAGGGACTTCAGATAAAAAGTCTGGGAAGGGAGCTGAAAGCCTGAGGGCCCTGTGGCAGGTGGGCGTGAGGCTCCAGGTTAATGGGAGAGGCTTAGAGATGGCTGACTATTTCCTTGTGCAGATAAGGGTCTCGTCTCACAAGCATTCTCCAATGGAACATTTCTGGGAACTGGCGTCATGACCTTTCTTTTCCTCTGCCTCCTCCTGGTCATGTGAGTGAGGAGCCAGAATGATGGCGTGTGGGGCTGGTGTGTAGGGCTGGGGCTGGTGAGGTTCCAAGGTGCACATGCTGGTTGTTTCCCCAGCAGGAAGACTCTGAGGAAGAAACAGACCCAGGCAGGGACTCCAGCCCAAGCCGGGACTCCAGCCCAGGCGGGGACTCCAGCCCAGGCAGGGACTCCAGCCCAGGCGGGGACTCCAGCCCAGGCGGGGATTCCGGCCCAGGTGGGGCTGTCGCCGAGGCCCAGGGCTGCACGGAGAAGCACAATCCTGGACTATATCAACGTGTTCCCTAACCCTGGCCCCCTGGTGAGTGGCTCTTGGGCTGCCTGTGCTTTCTCGGCTCAGACTTCTCCCCCCACTCAGACTTCTCCCCCGGCCCCTCTCCTGTCCTGTCCCAACGTTTCCCCCGAGGGATGTTAAGGCGGAAAAGGTGAAGGTGTTGGATTCAAGTCCTGATTCTGGCACCTACTCTCTGTGAGACCTTGACCAGATTGGTTGCTTCCTCAGAGCCTCCATTTCTCCCTCTGCTTCCTTCTGAGAGTCGGTTCAAGGATTAGAACGCATGCACTTGCTTAAAATTGGAGCGGCCGTGCCACGATTACCTCTCTGATGATGACTGATTATAACTTATGATGTGATCATTGTTAATATCATTGGGAGGCAGTGTATTTAGTGATTAAGAGCAGGACTCTTAAAGTCAGCTTGTCTGGGTTCAGTCCTGCTATTATCATCGTGCGTTCATGGCAAATCTCTTAATTTCCCTGTGCCTTAGTTTCTTTACCTATAAAATGGGGGAAAATAGTAATCCTTATTACCTAGGATCATGCTCTTTCTTTTCTTTTTTCTTCCACCTAGGATCATTCTAAGGGTTCACCATGCTCACTGTACCTGTAAAGCATGTACAAACCTCTGTTTGGATGTCTAACAGGCGTCTTGGACTGAGCCTGCCTGAGACAGAACTTAAGACTAACTCTACCCTGTAGGCTTCCCCTCCCCCCGGCCCATCTTAGCACACATCTCAGCACCACATCCGCCCCGCTGCCTAAGCTGAAATTCTGGGAGTCATCTTTTGCTCCTCTCTTCTCTACCACCTCACAACTAACCCATCAGCAAATCCCCTTCAAAATATACCCAAACCACTTCTCCCACCCCACAGCAGACCATGCACCACCCCATTTCCTGTGCATGCCCCCTGCTTCCTCTCTCACCGCCTGGCTGTCTTTCTCATGCATGCTATCCTTTACAAGCCCTAACAGGTATATCTACCCCCCTGGGGTACTACTCAGCAATCAAAAGGAACAAATGAGGGGCACCTGGGTGGCTCAGTCCGTTAAGCCTCTGCCTTCAGCTCAGGGCATGACCTCAGGGTCCTGGGATCAAGCCCTGGGTCAGGTTCCTTACTCAGTGGGGAACCTGCTTTTCCCTTTGTCCCTCTCTGCCTACTTGTGCTCTCTCTCTCTCAAATAAATAAAATCTAAAATTATAAAAAAAGGAAGGAGGGATGTCTGGGTGGCTCAGTTGGTTAAGCGGCTGCCTTCGGCTCAGGTCATGATCCCAGCATCATGGGTTCGAGTCCCACATCGGGCTCCTTTGCTCGGAGGGGAGCCTGCTTCTCCCTCTGCCTCTGCCTGCCACTCTGTCTGCCTGTGCTCGCTCTCTCTCTCTCCCTCTCTCTCTGACAAATAAATAAATTTTTAAAAAAGGAAGGAACAAACAATTAAAAGAAGCTACTGGTTGAAAAACCTTAGAAACAAAAAAAAAGCAAAAAAAAAAAAAAAGCCAACCTCAAATGGTCATATATGCATGACTCCATATTTATAACACCCTGAAAATGGTGAAATTGTAGAGATGGAGGACAGATTCATAGTTGCCCAGGCTGGGGACAGGAGGATGATGAGGACCATAAAGGAAAAGCAAGGGAGGAGCTTTGTGGCAATGGGACAGTTCTTGTCTTTACTGTAGTGGCGGCCACAGGAATCTGCCTGTTTGTTTGCTCAGGCTGCCACAGCAAAGAACCACAGAACAGGTGGCTTAAGCCACAGACATTATTTACTGTTTGTTCCTGGCCCAAGATGTAATCAGTCCCCAGGTCCTCAATCGGCACTGGCACATGGTAGGCTCTCGAGCATCTGCTGAATGAAGGGAGGGAGGAAGGAATGAAGGATGGTTGTTTTCCCCTCAGGCTCCGAATCGGAAAGCCGCACCGCGCAGTCCTTCCGGAGCCCCTCCTCCCGGTGCTCACTCCCTGGAACTGAAGAAGAACCAGAAGGAGCTCCATGTTGTTGCCCACACTTGTCCAGGACTCAAATCATTCACTCAAGCCTCAGAATCCCAGAATAACCAAGAGGAGCTCTATTATGCTACCCTCCACTTCTCAGGTCTCAGACCGCGGGAGACCCAGGAGCCCAAGGATACCCACTCAGAGTACACAGACGTCAGGTTCCACTGAGGCTGTCCTGGGCTGCAGCGTGGCAGGGCTGGTACCCAGGTCAGGCAGAATGGAGAGGGTGAGGAAAATGAGCCGCCAGTCAGTCTCTCTCTCTCTCTCGTTCTCCAAGGATGGCTTCTCCCATCCCAGACCTGAGCACACTATTCTGAGAGGCAAGGAAAAGTCTTGGCTTTGCCACAGTTTCTCAAAGGTGGGAGGGCCTTTAAAGACAATTAAACTACTGCTCTGTGAGGTCAGCAAGCTAACTTCAGAGGCTAAGTCTGGCCGGCTGCCTAACTTTGAGCCAGGAGTGCTTTTTACATTTTAAATGGTAGTGAGGAGGGGCACCCAGCTGGCTCAGTGGAAAGAGTTTGTGACTCTTGATCTCCCGGTCACATGTGTGAGCCCCGAGCTGGGTGTAGAGATTATTAACCATATATATATATATATATATATATATGTATATATATATATATATATATATATATATAAAATATAACACGGAGGACATTAGGAGATGGAGAGGAGAAGGGAGTTGAGGGAAATTGGAAGGGGAGGTGAACCATGAGAGACTATGGACTCTGAAAAACAACCTGAGGGGTTTTGAAGGGGGGTGGTGGGAGGTTAGGGGAGCCAGGTGGTGGGTTTTAGGGAGGGCACGTATTACATGGAGCACTGGGTGTGGTGCAAAAACAATGAATACTGTTACGCTGAAAAGAAATAAAAATAAATTAAAAAAATACTTTATCCAAAAAAATAATTAAAAAAATAATAATCTTAAAAAATAAGTGGTTGGGGGAAATCAAAAGAAGAAAGATGTTTTGTGATGTGTGGAAATTATAAGAAATTCAAATTTCAGTGTCCATAAATAAAGTTTTATTGGAACATAGTCACGTGCATTCTTTTATGTATGTCCACAGTCTATGTTAGGCGGAGTTGAGTCTGAGATACTTGCTGTCTGGTCGTTTGCAGGAAGAGTTTGCGGAATCTTAATCTAGAGTAATCACAGCCCCTTATTTCTACAGAAGAGGAACAGAAGCAGATGCCAAGAATGAGTTCAAGAGCAGTCACAACGGCTAGCTGTGTGACAAGACAGGAAGTCCCCAGAGTGAGGTCTCTCAGGGCCAGGACACCACGTGGAGGTTGAGGGGAAGATGCCTTCTCCAACCCAGGAACCTAAGGAAGAGCAAACACATGAGGGGCATGGGAGTGGAAATGCTTTCCAAGTGGAATAAAAAAAAACAAGCTTCAGGGGCACCTGGGTGGCTCAGTCATTAAGCGTCTGTCTTTGGCTCAGGTCATGATCCCAGGGTCCTGGGATCCAAGCCCCGCATAGGGCTGCCTGCTCAGTGGGGAGCCTGCTTCTCCCTCTCCCATTCCCCCTGCTTGTGTTCCCTCTCTTGCTGTGTCTCTCTCTGTCAAGTAATAAATAAAATCTTAAAAAAACAAAACAAAACAAACTTCAGAATGTACTCTGAATCAACGGGCTGGTGAAGAGAGAAAACGGGTCTGATTCTCAGAGCAGACGCGTTCCTTCCCTTCCTCCTTCCCCAGAGATCAGAATTCTAGATGCTTCACCAAAAGCTCTCTTGGGGCATGGTTACCACTTATCAGGCAGACAACTGATGAGCCCAGAATAGATGTTGGACTTTGCATTAAAAAAAATTTTTTTTTTTTTTTTTTTAAGTAGGCTGCAGCAGGATGTGGGGCTTGAACTCATGATCCTGAGATGGAGACCTGAGCTGGGACCAAGAGTCTGACACTTAACCCACTGAGCCATCCAGGCTCCTCTTCCCCACCCCCTCAAAAAGTTTTAAATTACACACTTGGAAGACAGAACTGAAAAAAAAATTACCAATAAAGCAGAAGAGGTTATGCGTAATGCAGAAAAATATGTACGGAGGTCAAAGAGAGTTTCCTCAGGGAACTCACCCTGTTTAAGTTGCCATGTAATAAATAATAAGAGAAAGGGAAGGGGAAGGAAGGAGAAAATAACATTTTTGAGCATCTACCATGTATCACACTGTGAGCCAGTTATAAATAATTACTTCCTTCGGTAACAGCTGGTATGCAGTAAAGAGCATCCCCGTTGTGGAGAAGTCAGACTCAGAGAGGTGAACTAACTTCTCTAAAGCCACACAGGAGAAATCTGTGGAACCAGGAGTGCCACCTCCCCCAGCAAAGTCTGTCTGGCTCTTAATCCCAGCTTTCCCCACTGCTTCGCAATCCCTCCTGAAGGGGGCGCTCTTGAGTGACAAGGACTCGGACCCCCTGGCTGGAATCCAGGGCACTTGGCGGGACTGAGCCATGAAAGGCCCATCTCTGACCAAGTTTATAGTGAACGGGGGTAAGAGCTGAAGAGCAGGGGAAAGTTTAGAAGAGAAGGCATATGATTTCAAAAGGCTACAACTTCGGGGAGGGAAGAAGCTGGTGGTGGATATGTTAACGTTTTCCAAGCCTGGGCAGAGCGTTGGGCTGGGGTCCTGAGGTTGTGTGTCCCAAGGGAGAAAATAGCAGGCTGTTCAGAGATAACCCCCACTTCAGCTAAACCCTCTCAAATTCCAGACCTATCTCTGTGGAAATGTTTGTAGCGTTGACTAAAATATATTGGACGCTTACCCCATGCATTTTGTTTAATGCTTATCCTACTCAATACAGAAATTCTTTTTTTAAAAAAAGATTTTATTTATTTATCTGACAGAGAGAGAGAGAGAGAGTGTGTGTGTGTGTGTGTGTTGTGTGTGTGTACACAAACAGGCAGAGCAGCAGAGGGAGAAGGGGAAGCAGGCTCCCCGCTAACCAGAGAGCCCCACGTGGGGCTCCATGCCAGGACCCTGGGATCATGACCCAAGCCGAAGGCAGATGCCTAGTGATAGAGCTACCCAGGAATCCCAAGATTTCCTTATCTAATTCTGTTCATCTTTTTAAAGAGTAAAGACCCCCTTCTTCCCATCCCCACCACCATACTCTTAGGAAGACAAAACAAAAAAACAAAGAAATCATCAACAGTGACCAGCTGCATGGACATAGTCTGAACACAGCTTCCTCCCAGGATGAGGTGACAGGCTCTCCTCTCTCTATATCTGAAATGATTGACAGGGCTCATGTTCAATCACAGCTTTTCTCCTCATTCGAGCCACTAAAACGCAGGTTCTGACTTTTCTCTAATATAAATATTACAAAGAAGTTAGTAGGTAATAATGCTTATGACATAGGGTCAGATGTGAAAACTGAAGAACAGCTCCTAACTTTATTCCTTTTATTAGTCACAGCTTATAAAACTTCCCTCTTGTGAATGAAATGGCCTGAGCTTTGTGGTACCAAGGATCTCCTGGTGACAGAATCACTCTGATTCCCAGAAGATCACTACACAGCAAATAATGAAGAAGAAGAAGAAGAAAGAAAGGGGGGGAAAGGGGCACCTGGGTGGCTCAGGTGGTTATGCTTCTGTCTTTGGCTTAGGTCATGATCCCAGGGTCCTGGGATCCAGTCTGGCCTTAGGCTCCCTGCTCAGCCAGAGGGCTGCTTCTCCTTCTCCCTCCCCCCCACCTACCCTACTCATGCTCTCTCTCTCTCAAATAAATAATAAGATCTGGGGTGCCTGGGTGGCTCAGTGGGTTAAGCCACTGCCTTTGGCTCGGGTCATGATCTCAGGGTCCTGGGATCGAGCCCCGCATCGGGCTCTCTGCTCAGCAGGGAGCCTGTTTCCTCCTCTCTCTCTGCCTGCCTCTCTGCCTACTTGTGATCTCTGTCAAATAAATAAATAAAATCTTAAAAAAAAAAATAAGATCTTTAAGGAAAAAAAAGGGAGGGGGAGATTTTGAGTTGGAATTTTCCAAGGGTTCCCTTATGCAGATACTATTAACTCGGTTTTACAGTTGAGCAAACTGAGGCACCAAAAGTTTACAGACTTGCACAATACCACACACATGATTAGTAAGGTTCAGTCCCAAGCAGTCTGACTCTAGAGCCCAGGCTCTTGGTCATGACCCTAAAGCAGCCTCCTGGTGAACGGTTGGACAGAGGGTGCCTTATAAAGAGGTGTGCAGCTGTGGTGCAGGGCAAGGACAAAGGTGTACCTGTGTCCAGATTCTACCACTTACTTCCCGACTTAGTGAAGGCAAGTGGCTTTTCCCCGTGTCTGGAAATGACGGTGATACCCCTATTCAAAGTCGTTGTAATGACTGAATAGAAACCGTAGATGAAGGTACTTCACAAACTGCAAACCATCCCCCAGACATTGACTATGATAATCTGAGTATCCCTAAGTGTGATTATTTAAGTAGGGGGGAGATATTCTTCTTTGATTCAAAAGAAGAGAGAATTTATGGAGATCCAAACCTCACGTTTGTTAATGGCAACTATAATATTTTAAATCTTATCAGCTTGTAAAAGCCTGCCTAGTTGCATTAGCCATGGCGCTCCAGTCTGCAGCGGGAATGCAAATAGCTTTGGAGAAAAAGATACAGAGCAAGGGCGAGAATAAGATACAAGAACTCACTGTCTTCCATGCTCTTTCTGTTCTTCCTCCATAGTCACCCTAGGAGCCCTGATGGGGTCGTTCCTGGGTGGTTGATGATCTACATGGTCGGGACACCCACTCTGTCATGCTCTTCAGTGCTGCAGCCGGCTGGGGACTGCGCGACCTTCAACAGTAAACTAGCTGCAAGGACGGCGGCTGGCCACTAGGAGTCAGTATACACAGAGGGAAAGAACTCAGAATGGGATCTCCCAATGCAACCGCCTCATTTTACAGAAGGGGCTTGCTAAGGCCACGTGGGGGAAATGGCAGAAGTGAAATTCAGACTCAGACAGGTCCTAGAACGGATGAGCACTGCACCTTATGAATTCCTTTTACCACAGTTGGAGTGGGGAGGATGCTGGGGGGCTTCTGTTTCTCCCCCTGAACCCCCAGATCCTGCCATGAGAGCCGTCCTTCACAGTTGCTGTGACCTGGGAAATTTCAAAGGGTGTGTTGCTAGAGCAACAGGTTTGACCAAGGTCATAACCTTGAACTATGTGAGCTAAGGTCCTGACTTTTGCAATAATGGTGGGACTTGGAGGGAGCGGGGCGGTTACCTGGGACCCTGGGGAAAGGCAAAGTTGTGTAAACGAAAATAAGAGTGACGGGTGGGCTTGAAGGCAGAAGTCTCAGCATGGATTCTCCACGTTGCCAGATAACCCCTCTAATTAACCAGGGACTGTCGACCCCAGGAAGTATAAATACAAAACCATTCTATGAGGGGCGCCCGGGTGGCTCTGTGAGTTAAAGCCTCTGCCTTCGGCTTGGGTCATGATTCCAGGGTCCTGGGATCGAGCCCCACATCAGGCTCTCTGCTCGGCGGGGAGCCTGCTCCCCCCCCCACCCCCACCCCCCGGCCTCTCTACGTACTTGTGATCTCTGTCAAAAAAATAAATAAAATCTTAAAAAAAAAAAACCCTGTTCTATGTTTCTGATCACTGACACAATCATTCTCTGTCAAAACATTTATTCTCAGTCCCTAAAGGTGCCTCAGATACCCTAACTTTCCAGTCAGTTCTGATTATTAAAACTCTGATTGTTAAAGCTCCTTACACCTTCCCCTCAGCTTCCCTCTCCATGCAGTAGAGGTTCAAGCTGGGACTTGCCTCCTTGGGGAAGAGAGGGAGACCAGTCACCCCAGACACACCTTTTCTCTAATCCCACTTAAAGCCCTGGTTCCCCAAAGTTTGGGGGCCCGGAGGAGGGACAGGCATGGGGACACGTGACTCTTGACCCAACTGGCCACAGCAGTGGCCTCTTGTGTGCTGAAGCTGCTTCTCTGGCTAACCCTGGCTGTGTCCTGTGTGGCAGGTGTCCAAAGACTGGCTCTCTCATGAGGCAAAAGTGTGAAGACTTGGGTGGCTTCAGCGATGTTTTCTGGACTCCTTTGCTTCTTGACATGAGAATGGTGACCCTTCTCTCTGCCCTGTGTGTTTCTCCTTTACTCCCACACAGCTACTACATTTCACTTCCAACCCCAGAGGTGTGGGTTTACCACACACTGAGCCATTTTTTGACACCAGGTACGTGTCCTACAATTTAACTCCATTCTGACGCTATCTATCTGGAGGTGGCATCAGATCCCACAGGGGACAGTCTCAGTCCCATGAGGGTGCCCCTCTCCCTGGCTTCAGATGCCACCTGTGCTTCTGACGGACTGGCCATAGATGGAGGTTCCCACCGCCCTCTCGTTGGGTTTCATAACTTCCTAGAAGAGCTCACAAAATTCAGGGAAATTCTTTCTTATGTTTTCTGACTTATTATAAAAGGATACAATCAAGGTTACAGGTGAGTGGGGCACCTGAGTGGCTCATTCCGTTAAGCCTCTGCCTTTGGCTCAGGTCATGATCCCAGGGTCCTGGAATCGAGTCCCACATCCGGCTCCCTGCTCAGCAGGTCTGCCCCTCCTCTCCCACTCATTCTCTGTCCCTCTTTCTCTCACATAAATAAATAAATAACATCTTAAAAAATAAAAAAGGACACAAATTCATACCAGCCAAATGAGATTTGTAGGGGGAGGTCAGGGAAGGTCCCAGCTGTGACACTTCTGTGTCCTCGAGATGCATTGCCTTCCCAGCATGTGGATGTGTGTCACCAGCCAAGAAGCTCACCTGAGCCTTGGTGTCCAGAGTTTTTAGTGTTTGTTTGTTGTTTTTTTTTTTAATGTAGCCACAATGAGTTGAATCATTGGCCACATGATGTGGTTGAACTCAGTCCCTAGTCCCTAGACCATTTTCCCTCCCAGGAGGGTCAGGTTGACATCACAAGGCTCAAAGCCCCAAAGCCCTAAGGACATGGTTGGTCTTTCCAGCATGGAAAGCCCCCACCTTCAAACCATCTAGGGGCGCACCGTGAGTCGTCCTGTTACCATAAACTTGGGTGTGGTCTCAGGGCTCATCGTAAATATCAAAGACACTTCTGTGGCTCAGAAAATTGCAAGGGTTTTAGAGGTTCCCTGCCAGGAGCCAGGAACAAAGGCCTGACAAAATCTTCATTGTACAGCGCATGCCAGCTTTGGACCACCATTTTTAATCTTACATCACAGGTATCCTGTCCCGTTCTCTCTGAGCCTGCTTTCAACACTTTCTTTCCCAGAAGCTTTCAGTAGATCTCATTCTCTACTGGTGGATTTCCACCTAATCTGTCACCTCAAAAATCCCTTCATTTTCCTCAAGGCTCCGAGAGAACATACAGACTCAGAAGGAAGGTAGACAGAATAGCTCAGAAAGGCCGTCCAGTCGGCTCTGACCTTGGGCAAGACGTTAACCTCTCTGTGCCTTCGTGTCCTCACCTGTAAAATGAGAATAATACCTATTAGGGCTGCTGTGAGATTGGACTAGATAAAAAGCACTTGGAATAGAGTCCAGTTACCTCCAAGTTTTCCAAAAATGTGTTATTTTCTCCCGCTATGACGTCATCATTGTCACGGGCCTGGAACGCAGCACACGGAAGAAGACAAAGCGCTGGAGTCAAACCGAGTTTGTCTTGGCTGGTTTGTGGCATGTTTGCCAAAATGGCATGAGTGACTTCTCTGAGCATTGTTTACTGGCCAGTAAAATGGTGTGAGGGGTGGGTAATTAGGGCCGCCTGGGTGGCTCAGTTGGTTAAGCGGCTGACCCTTGATTTTGGCTCAGGTCATGGTCTCAGGGTCCTGGGATCAAGCCCCGAGTCAGGTGCTGTGCTCAGTGGGGAGCCTGCTTGAGATTCTCTCCCCCACTCCCTCTGCCCCTCCTCCACCTCAAATAAATAAATCTTTTTTTTTCAAATGGGGGGTAACTAATCCATGCATGGGTAACCCCCAGGTAGTAGTAAAGTCAGGTCTAAGGGGCTGTGCCTTTTAATTTTGTTAGATAAGACCGAACTGCCCTCCAGGAAGATATTGGTTGGTTGTTTCTTTTTGTTTGTTTGGGTTTTTTTTTTTTTTTTAGGTTATTATGACTTAGGGACAACTCAAGAGAATTTGGGGGGGTGAGAGAAGTATTCTGTGTCTTGATGGTTGTGGTGGTTATATGGCTATGCATTTGTCCAAAATTTGGAACTATACACCAGAAAGAGTTCATTTACTTGTATTAAAAGAATATGAATATAAATATAAAACATATTAAGCACTTTTTGAAAGATTATGTTCATAAAGTTTAAATGAGATAATACAAGGGAACATGTCTACGTAATCTCCCTTTTGGGACCCTTAGGCCTCCAGACTCCCACTGCCACTTTAACAGACGCTTCTAGCAAATCTTGACTTTCAAGTGGTCCGAAAATCATTCATAGCCACATGGCGTTGGGGGGGACTCCTTTCAGACCTAGCCCACAAATCTGACCTCTTCACTCCAGTAACCTCTGGCCAAGCACTCTGGCCACCACAGGGTGGGGGCAAAAGTGCCCAGCTCCAAGCCCCCACATGGGGCGCAGGCCTGAGCAGTGACTGCTGACCTAAGCATGTTTGACTGGGAGCCTAGTAACCTGGACCCTCCACTTCCTCACAGAAGCCGGCAGGAAAGCCCTTCCCACGTATGAGACAAAGGTACTGGGAACGTGGAGTGTGAATTAGAGTCTGGACGAGGCTGGGAAGGAGTGAGAAGGTCGAGAATCCTAAAGCCAAGTGGACAAGAGAGGGAATTGTCTGTGATGAGTGTGAGAAGACCCTTGGGAGTGCCCCAAGGTTAATTCTGGGGGAGTGTGAGGGCAAGAGCGGGCAGGCCCAGGTGTGGGGAAAGGGAAGAGCGCAGGAGGTCACGCTGATGAGGTGGGAGACACAGGAGGTCCTGGGATTGATGGCCTGATTTCTGAAGATGACTCAGGGGAGACTGAGCCTGAGAGTGAGCAAGATAATAGGGAAGCCAAGGAAAGAGGGGTCTTAGGACAGTGACTGTGGGAGACAGTTGGAAGGATGGGGGGAAGATGCTGGGTCTTCTGGGAGTATAAGAGGAAGCCCAGGAGAGGGGAAACCGCTGCAGCTAAGGGAGGCCCTGAGGATCACTCTCTGAACCAAGAAGGTTCTGCTCTGAGGGCTGAGGGGACTGTCACTGAGTTGGGGAGTGCTGCGTGGGAGTTCTCCAAATGTGGGGGAGCTCCCCAGGTGACCCCCTGAATGCATGTAACCCTGAAAAAAGATGACAATGGAAAGGATTGTCCCAAATGTATGTCAAAGGGGAAGGGGCGATTCCAAAGAAGGGAGAGACCCTGAATTTTACAGAGCTCTTGACAGTGCAGGGAGAGGGCTGTGAGAGGGGAGGTCTCAAGAAAGAGGGAGGTTCGCAGGACAGGAATGACCCCCTTTACATGAAAGATACCCTGGGACATCCTGAGTGTGAGGGAGCTAGCAGGGAGGACAGAGGTCCTAGGGAGACAGTGGGACATCTAAGGGAGGGAACCCAGCAGAGGAATGGCAGAGAAGACCCTCAGGTCGGGAGAGTGTGTATATGAAAGTGTGAGGGTGTCCTACAGATGACCTCCTGAATTTCAGAAGTGTCAATAAAACACCTGGAAAGATGGGGTTAGGGGAGGGGAGAATGGCAGTGAGGGGCTGGGGCCTAAGGAATAAGGAAAAGAAGGGGAAGAAATACAGGTCTGAAGGCAGACATGTCCCTGGAGACCCTCTCCCTCTGGTATGAAGGATACCTGGGATCTCCTGAAGGAGGGGCCTTCAGAATGGCTGTCCCCCCTTACAGGGCTCAAGGACTTCCCAAGGGGATGGCGGGCTGGGAAGGAAGGGGAAAGGGGTCTAGAAAGAGAGGAGGCTGGACTCCTGAGGGTGGGGAGGTCCCATCTCCTTTCTGAAGGGCCTAGAAGTTGGGGGAGGGGAGGCATAAACAACAAGTGGGGGAATCCTGAGCCTGTGGGCTGGGAACCCTTCCTCAGTCTGCAGGATTCTGTTAGGGAGAAGGTGTAACTCTTGGGTCAAAGTCTAGTGACCCCTGGGCTGGGAGGAACGCAGTGAGGCCAGAGCCCCCAGAGGTGGGGAGAGTCTCTAAGGGGGGAAGGAAGGGAGGTGGGGGGAAGGACTAGGGGGAGAGGGAGGACGTAAGGGTAGGGGCGGCAGTGGGAGGAGCCCCCAAGCCCAGGAGGCCCTGACGCCTACCCTGCACTCCCGAGGGCCCCCAAGTTGGATGGGTTGAAAGAGCGGGTAAGGTTCAAGGGAGAGCAGGTACCCAAGGGCATCCCAGGGTCCCCTGGAGGGGGTGGAAGCGGGGGCGTAAGGGAATGAATGGAGGCCCTGAAGGTCCAGTCTTGGGACTTTGCCCGAGGCCCACGGGGTGAGGTGAAAGGAAGGGGATCCTCAGGTGGGCTGGGGATGCGGCAGTGGGCTCCCTCATGGGCCAAGGCGACCCCTGGGCAGGATCCCCCCCCTCCAAGTTTCACTCGGCACCTCCAAGCCTGGGGAGAATCTCCACCCCCGGCACGCTGCAGACGCCACACAACAGTGACAAGGAAATCCGACGACCCAGGACGCAGGAGCAAGAAAGTCCGGAGAAGGGCGGGAGAGACCACAACCAATCAGAGAGCGAGAGCGAGTGAGCGCTCAGAAATACACCCAATCAAAGAGCAAGAGGGCTGGCTCGCGGATAGGACGGCAGCGGGGCGGGGACTCGACAGCAACGCGAGCTCACTCGCCAATCAGAGCCAAGGATGACTGTCTTGCGCTGCGTTACGTAATGCGGAGTGGGCGGAGCTCAAGCGTAGGGCCGGCTGCGTTCCCCAGCGAATCGGAAGTTTCGCTGCCCGCGACTCAGGGGTTGATTGGTCACGTTCAGAAGGCGCCTGACGGGTTTGGAAGCCGGATAAAGGACCTTCCCGTAGAGACCCAAGAACCTCCCTCCGCTCCCTCGCGCGGGCCGAGTTCCTTAAAGAGCCGGGTCCTGGGTAAATTGACGATCGGACCCTGACGAGAGAAGTAGGAGAAAGCAGTGGCAGAACAGAACGGGAAGCAGCTCCGTTCTGCTGCAGTCGAGCAGGAAGCGCCAAGTGGCGAAGAAGCGGCAGCTCGAAAAGCCTAGGCAGCTTGCCTTAGGTCCCGCGCTCGTCGTGGCGAGCGGGGGTTCGACCCTCCGTTTGCAGACCTGTCTGCACAAAATAGTCCTGCCTCTTCGGGATAGGACCCGAATCCTAATCGCACTCGCCCGGAGAGGAAAGCCCCTGCTTTGTGATAAAAATCTTCCCATTCCAGGGACACCTGGGTGGCTCAGTCGGTTAAGCGTCTTCCTTCAGCTCAGGTCATGATCTCAGGGTCCTGGGATCGATCCCGGCGCCGGGCTTTCTACTCAGCCGGGACCCTGCTTCTCCCTCTCCCTCTGCCTGCCTCTCTGCCTGCTGGTGCTCTCTCTGTCCGACAAATAAATAAAATCTTAAAAAAACAACAACAACAACAATGACAACAACAAAAACCTTTCAATCTCAGCCACCTGGCCTTTGCTCATACCATTTCTTCTACATCAAATACCCACTCACTCTAGACCTAGGCCAAAGGTCACCTTTCCTAAAAACAAAAACACAAAACCCCCCAAAGAAGCCCCCCGCCTGCGCAGCAATGTTTTCCTGGAGCCCAACCTCACCCCTTTACCCTCAGGGGCATCACTCATTGCTCGCCTCCTGTTCCTGTTTGCAAGCTCTCATCACCTGGGAATGTTACCGTCCATCTCTGTGTCTGACCCCCACCCTTCAAGACAGACTCCTTAGAGGACAGGTGACATCTCTGAGTCACCATCATCATCCAGCACAGGTCGTGGATTCCAGAGAACTCAATAAATGGAAGGTCGTAGGTATCTGGGCTTTCCCATCCTTAAAGTGAGATGTTGTGAAGTTCTGTTTAAAAAAAAAAAAAAATCATGTTCAAAGACACTGCTCTGACCAAAAACTCTGCATTATCCTTTTTTTAAAAAAATATTTATTTATTTGGCAGAGAGAGAGCATGAGCAGGGGGAGCTGCAGGCACAGGAAAAGCGGTCTCCCCACTCAGCAAGGAGCCCCATATGGGACTCAGTCCCAGGACCCTGGGATTAAGATCAGAGCCAGAGGCAGATGCTTAACCAACTGAGCCACTCAGGCATCCAGGACTTCGCATCATCCTTGATTCTTCATTAATCACCCCCAGGAGCCCTGCAGCAAATTCTGATGGTTCTTCCAAAAAACATCCTAAATCCATTCATATCTTCCCATTCCCACTCCCCTACCCACCCCCGCTTGGGCGTCACCACCACTCCTGGCCTGAAGGATACCAGCATGCTCCCTGGACTTGCTGTGAGCACTCTTGCTTTCTACCAGAGCCTGTTCTCCAAACTCCTGACACAGTGCCTTTCCTCAAACACAAGTCAAATTATGTCACACCTCAGCTTACAAATGTTTGAAGCCATTTCAGTGTTCTAAAATGGAAAACACACACACACACACACACACACACACACACCAACACCCCCAAACCCCAAAGTCTTTGCTGCAGCCTATCATGTCCTACATAATCTGGCTCCTACTTGAGTCTCCATTAAGAGCGCAGAATTGAGGTTCAAATTTCACTTGTGCCACTTCCTAGCTCTCTGACCTTGAGAAACTTACTTAGACTCTCTGAGGCACAGTCTGATCATCTGTGAAGGGAGGATTAAATAAATTAGAATTCTCAAAAAAAATTAGAATTATTAATTTTTTAAAAGATTTTATTTATTTGACAGACGGAGATTACAAGTAGGCAGAGAGGCAGACAGAGAGGGGGAAGCAGGCTCCCTGCAGAGACCCTGATGCAGGGCTTGATCCCAGGACTCTGGGATCATGACGTGAGCCGAAGGCAGAGGCTTTAACCCACTGAGCCACCCAGGCGCCCCTAGAATTATTAATTAAAATGGACCTCTATTTTATAAAATAAGTGAGTAGCATTCCTCAAAATTGTTAAGGTTGTAAAAAGTCAGGAAAGACTGAGAGGCTGCAGTCGAACAGAGGAGACAAAGGAGATTGGGTGATAAATGGCAACCTGCATCAGCTTCTGGAACAGAAAATAGATGACCTTAGTGTGAAAACTGGTAAATTTCAAATAAAGTCTGGATTTGGCTAATAGTCATGTTAGTTTCTTAGCTGCAACAGTGTTTCCGCAACCATGTAAGAAGATAACATTGGGGGAAGCTGGGTGAGGACTGTATGAGAACTCCTGTACAACTTTGTAACTTTTCTGTAAACAGAAATACGAATTCTGTAAACAGAATACAAAGGTATTCCAAGAGAGGGGCGCCTGGGTGGCTCAGTGAGTTAAGCGTCTGCCTCGACTCCAACACATCTACTTCTCCCTCTGTCCTAAAGAGCATCCAGATGTCCTGGATTTATTCCTTTAGTCCTAAAGAACACCATCAGGCCCCCAGAAGAAAAGGCCAGAAATACAGGTGGAGAGATAGGAAAGGGTTGGGGTCCTGACTTCTAGGTCTGAGGGAGCAGAGGTCTGGGGGTCCGGATTGCTGGGTCTGAGCGTGCAAGACGCTCAGGGACCAGACTTCTGGATCTCGGGGAGATGGGGGCTGCAGCCTAAGATATGTGAGGTTGAGGCATTAGATCCTGGGACCCCAGCGTACTTGCCCCGGGCTCCTCACGTTCTGCCGGCCACGCCCCACTCCGGACAAAGTCCCGGGCACTTTCTTCCGGACCCCTCCGCGCCTCCCTGGGCCCTGGAGAAATCGTGGCGAAGGTGCTAGAAGACACTTGAGACACCCTTGTAAAGATGGAACAGCAAGAGAAAGGGACTGGGCCCGAGGGGTGAGACCCAAAACCCTCCTCATGGGGAGAACAGAGGCCAGGGAGGGAAGGGGCGGAGAAAATCAGAGGCAGAGTGGACTGACCCCAAAGAGAGTCTCAGAACAACAACAACAAAAAGGCTCACGTATCATTAGTTAGAAACAGAATCTTAGCGATCTTACTGACAGAGCTGAGCAAGATACTTAGAAATAGGGACACAACTAGAAACAGATATTGGAGGAACAGGGAGAAATTTCAAGAAGGAGCCAGGAGAATCAGAGATGTCAGGAACAGCCATAGAGCTGGAGAAATAATAATTTTCAGACCTAGGCCTTGCCTATGCACCTCTGGTACCACCAAAAGCCATCTTTGGATGTGAAAAATGAAGGTTCAGCACAGGGAAGTGATTGGCCTGGAAACACACCTTGAGCGAGGCAGCCTGCAGCTGGGATTTCATTCTGTCCGATTCTGACGTCCTGGCTGAGCTGTCTGTCTCTCTGTAAAGAGAGATGGAAAGAACAGATGAGAGAAAGATTGAGAGACGGGGCGAGAGAGAGAGAGAAACAGGCATGGGAATCAGAGGTGGACGCTGAGCTGAATGGGCTCCCAGGAGAAGGGGTGGACCGCAGTAGGAAGGCTGGAGAGATGGTGAGAACTACTGACCCGTACTCTTGTCATTCCAGGAACAACCTGTCCCCGCCATCACCCGGGACTGAGCCGTGTCCCCCTGCACCTTTCCCAGCCTTGCCACCTTTCCCCCTGGGCACCCCAGATCCAGCCCACCTGGGGCTCCCTGAGAGCTTGGCCTCTGTCACGGTCCCCATCCGTCTGGACGCCCTCTCCTACCTCCTGCACAGCGCCCTGCTGGGGGCCTACACCCTTCAACAATCCTTGCCCTCCTGCCCCTGCAACCCCGAGGCATGCTGCACCCCCCAGGCAAGCTACACGCAGCCAGGCATGACCACAAGGCCACCCAGGGGATGCGGGGGCTGGGGCGTCCAGCGCAGGCCAGGCCGGGGCCAGGTCCAGCAGCGATGGCAACCTGGAAGGGCCGAGAGGGGCCGGCCGCGGGGGTCTGGGGCTGGCCCCAAGACTCCACTGGCGATGCCAACATCACCACCAACTCTGCCTGTTCAGGATGGGAAGAAGGAAGGCCGGGGTCAGGAGCCACCCCAGGACACGCCACCTGCTGCAGCAGAAGACTGGGAGGCAGAGTACTAGGACCCTGAAGGTCCAGCTCCCCAGACTCCTGAGAGGGCCCCCCCAGGGTCACCAGGAGGGTTTTCCTAGAGCCCAGGGTGACCTCAGCTATGGCAGAAATACCCCAAGAAACACCATCCTCCCATGTTTCTTCTCCCAAAACCACAGCCTCAGGAGTGGGTCTTGTGAGTCACCCCATGAAACCTGGAGCTGACTTGGGATCGCACACCAGCAAAAGCCCTGAGCCTCATATCCGTGCCCAAAGCCATGCCTCTCCCCATCCCCAACACCACCCCAACTACAGTGACAGCCCCAACCCCATCCCCACCCGCCTCTGTAACCCCAGCCCCATCCCCACTCTCAATACCATATCCCCAACCCCACTCATTCCATGTCCCCATCTCCACCCTCAGTCCCAGCTCTGCACCCTCCTTTTCTACTACCTCAGGCCAACCCAGTCCTCATCCTTAACTGCCTCCTAAACTTGACCCCAAACCCAGCCCATCTTTGACCCTAGCCAACCCTGTCCCATCTTTCTTCCGGTCCCAGCCCCAATTGTGATATGCCCTGTGACCCACCTGCAAAGAACATTGGCCCAACATACCCAGACACCTGCTGCCCCGCCTCCCTCACCCCTGGTTGAACAATAAATGGATGACTGCCTTATGTCTTGTGTCTCTGTGTGTGCTTACGCAGCTCAGGCTAACCCAGTGGGTGCTGTGAGCAAGGCCTCTGAAAGGGTGGTGGGGTCACTGGGAGGGTCACAGAGAGAGGCCAGCAGGGCCAGGGGCTGCGGGGAGGGAGCGCCTGGATCCCTGTTTCAGCGAATTCCATTTGGGGCCTCTGCCACCACTGCACTTCTGCCTGCTGGAAGCTGCTGGGTCACAGGGCCATTGTGTGGGGAGGCTTAAGGGATTTGGGGGACCCAGGGAGCAGAGAGGCCAGCAACCTGGCTCGACTCAGTCTGCACAGAAGGGCCAAGGCAGACAGAGGGCTTTTGATAGGCTCTGCCACTCAGGTAAGGACCAGGCATTGGACCTCTAGGCTCCCTCCTCCACCAAGACCTAGGGGCCCGTGCTCTAGTTCCTTCCTCCCCCAGGGACGGGCTGGTGTCCCAGCCCCTAGCTCCCTCCTCACTTAGGACCCAAGAGCCCAGGTCTCCAGCCTTCTCCCCACCCAGGACCCAGGGGCCCGGGCCCCCAGCTCCTTCCTCTCCCAGGGGCCTGGTGTCCCAGCCACCAGCCACCTCCTCACCTGGGATCTGGGAGTCTAGGTCCCCAGCTCCTCCTCCCTCTACCGGGAGTCCAGCTCCTGACCCCGCCTCTCCCCGTCTCCACAGATCACCATGTACAGCTTCATGGGTGGCGGCCTCTTCTGTGCCTGCGTGGGGACCATCCTCCTGGTGGTGGCCACAGCCACAGACCACTGGATGCAGTACCGGCTGTCGGGGTCCTTCGCGCACCAGGGCCTGTGGCGATATTGCCTGGGGAACAAGTGCTACCTGCAAACAGAGAGCATCGGTAAGGCTCCAGGGTGGGGGCCAGGCCGGGGCTGGGCTCAGAGCCCCCGCTCGGGGCACACCCTTGCCACCTGTTTGGCTCGTGGGGAACTCTGTGGCTCAGAGAGGGCAAGGGACCAGCCAGAGATCGCTTAGCACAAAAGCGACAGAATTGGGATTTCAGGAATTTTTTCCGGTGCAATTATGAAATGTCCTAGAGGTTAAGTAGACAGGTGACGTTTCCAGAGAAGGACTCGGTGGAGCAGCTGCGGGGGCCGGGGCTGTCAGAATAGCGTTTCCTAAATATTGACGGTGTATCAGGAACCAGGTTGTGTACTGTGAGATACAGAAGCAATACGGACCCTAAATTTGCTAAGTACTGGATGGTAGTTTTTAATAACTACTGTGCACTAGGCTTTGTAATATATATATATATATGTCTGTATGTCTATATATGTATATGTGTGTATGTGCACATTATAATATATGTTGTAAAAATGGGGAAAAATAGCTCTTCCAACATACAGTTCTTGCAAGCTACATTATAATAACATATTATATATATGATAATATATAATATAATATAATATACTCTATATCTCTATGTATCACTCTCCATATGCATATACATATACATATGTACCATACATACATATATATGGAGAGATACTTACATATATTTTATATTATATTACATAATATATAATATGCACTATATAATAATAAATTAATATACAATATACATTATATAATAATAAATTAAGAATATATAAGGTGTATTATATATTAATAAATTAAGAATATATAATGTCACATATTTTCTGTCTACCAAATAGTAGTAGTAATAATAATAATGATGGTGACTGGCATTAATTGAAAGTCATGGAGTCCTATATGCTATTCTAAGTGCTTGACGTGGATTAATGCCCTTTGGTCTCCCAACAACACTGAGGGTGGTACCACTGTGTGTGTGAATAAAATAAGAGACTCAGGGCTCCTGGGGAGCTCAGTCCTTGAGCGTCTGCCTTCTGCTCAGGTCATGATCCCAGGATCCTGGGATCGAGCCCTGCATTGGACTCCCTGTGCAGCTGGAAGCCTGCTTCTCCCTCTCCCACTCCCCCTGCTTGTGTTCCCTCTCTCGCTGTCTCTTTCTCTGTCAAATAAATGAATAAAATCTTAAAACAAAAAACAAAAAACATGAGCCTTGCCCTCAAAAAGCCAAACATTCTCTCCAAGGGGTTTTGGAAGGAGGAGCCAACCCTCCTGAGCCCTTAGGGCAGATTTCAACCACCCCACCTCACTGAACCTGTCTGGGAGAGGAAACAGGATGCCCATGTGCAGGAGGGGTAAACCGAGGCAGGAAGCAGTGGAAAGACTTACCCCAGCCGCCAGCTCCTGAGTTCAGTTGGCCTCCTGACTTCATGCATCCCTTTCATTTCCGGAGGTCTCATTTGTCATGCTTCTAACCGTTTCTCCCACTTCAGCCTGGGAATGCCCCAAGGACACCCGCATCCCAGTCTATCTTCTCTCTGTTGGGGATGGGGGAGAGGAAGGCAGGATGCAGGTCTGCAAGTTCATTTGACCTTAAAGCCAAAATCCTCACCCTGGTAGATTGCTGGGTATCTGTCCACGCAGCTGGCTCCCGGGGCAGGTCAACTGTAACTGGCTCACCAGACCCAGAGCAGGCATTCGTGAACTCACAGGGGCCAACTCCAGCCACAGACACGTGTGTATAGTGTTTTCTAAAGTTTCTGATGTCGCCAGAAAAATCTGGACTTGCGGCCGTCTTTGAAAAATCCAGTTTTGCCTCCTTCAAAGGCGGTCTACCAGCCAGGGGCCCTCAGGAGACGGGTGGCACACGGTGACTTGAACAGGGAGAGTTTTCTCTGAAGATGGAGCTCAGAGGCAGTAATGGGTCGCCTGGCATGGGACACACGTGCCCTGTTCGCCGCGGCCCCCACCTCAGCCCGCTGGGGGACAGATAAGCTGCTCTCTTTTTGCAGCTGCAGGCAAGCCTCAGAGACGTTTGCATTTTGCACTCCTACCGCAGCGGGACCACGGGGAGGACATAGGCAAAAACATGCCCCGTAAGTCTTCCAGCCTTTTAAATACCCAGAGGCATCTGTAGTTTCCTGGGGCTGCTGTGACAAAGGACCATGGACCGAGTGACTCAAACAACAGAAACGTACCATCTCACAGCTCTGGAGGCTGGGGGTCTGATAACTGAGGTCAGCAGAGTTGGTTCCTTCTGAGGCCGTGAGGGAGAATCTGTTGCCTGCCTCTCTCCCAGCTTCTGGAGGAGGCTGTCTGGCAATCTTTGGCACTTATTAGCATGTCAATGCGTCATCCTGATCTCTGTCTCATTTTCACATGGTGCCCCCCACCCTCCCACATGTCTGTCTTTCTCCAGCTTTCCCCATTTTGTGAGGATACTTGTCAGTTAGGATTAGGAATCCACTCTGCTCCAGGGGGACCTCGTCTTAACTAAATACATTGGCAATGAGCCCATTTCCAAATAAGGTCCTACTCTGGGGATTACAGCTTCCTTCCACTTATGAATTTGGGGGTTGCGGGGAGAGACACGGTTCAACCTATGACAACATCCATAGAGAAACAGCCAGCAATTTTTTTCTCACTGACGTTCACACGAGACAAAAGAATGCATTTTGCAAAGATCCAGACTTTTTATTTTTGGGGGGCAGGATCCAGGCTCTGTCCCAGGGAAGCAGGTGTCCTGGGTCCTCCAAGAGCCAGTATGGCCAAGCAGATCGGAACAAGGGCTTTGATGCTTGGGTGTCAACGCCAGACCCACTGCCAATTAGGGCACCCTGGATAAGTCACTTTACCTCTCTGAGCCTTAGTTTCTTCACCTGAAAAACGGGGATTAAAAATAGTACGTACAGCATAGGGCTCTTGGAAAGAACAGGCTCATTCAAGAAATGCATGTCTGACATGTATTTGGTACTGCTAAACGGAGGATGAAATTATAACGATTATTCCCAGAGCATGTCCTAAAGGGTCAGCCCAGAGCCAAGCACAAGAGACAAATGATTCTCCGGGCTCCACGTCCATTCACTCAGCATGTGCCCTGAGCCCCCACTATGTGCCAGGCACCCGTGCTAGGGATGCAGCAGTGAATGAGGAAGCAAGACCTTTGTCCTCAGATAACTGGGCGATCAGCAGGGAAAGACAGATATAAACAAGTTAAAAATAAATAAATAGGTCATTTTCAAGTATGGGCAAGTGGCTATCCGGGAAATGAAAGCGAGTGTTGGGAGAGAGGACAGGAACTGAGTGGCAGGCGGATAGCGGGGAATTGACACGGATTCATTACTCATCCATCCATCCATCCATCCATCCGGCAAATATTTCTCCAGGCCCATTTGCAAACCAGTCTTGCGCTGGGAGTATTCCCGAGGTAGAATCCTGGCCTCAGGGAGCAATCAGACTAGAAGGGGGAATGAGCCAGGGAGCAATCAGACTAGAAGGGGGAATGAGCCGGGAGCCACAGCCCGCAGCAGGGGTGAGGATGATACCTGAGGAGTGAAAAGGTGCTTCCCAGAGGGGATTTGGGAGCTGGGCTGTGGAAGATGATTCGGTGAAGAGAGCGACTGTTTGCAGTGGTGAAGGAGGAGCTGGGTCAGGGACGGAGAGGGAGGCCTCCTGGCCTTCAGAAGTAGCAGCGTTTGCCATTGAGGGCGTGGAGGGGGGCGCGGGAGTGACCGATCGGTGCTACCACAGCTTATTGGAATGCCACCCGGGCCTTCATGATCCTGTCCTCCCTGTGCGCCACCTCGGGCATCATCATGGGCATCCTGGCCTTCGCTCAGCAACCCACCTACACCCGCCTCTCCCGGCCCTTCTCTGCGGGCATCATGTTTTTCGCCTCCAGTGAGTGGACCCAACTTCCCCATCTCCCCACTCCCACCCCCAACTTCCCTGCCCATTTTCATCCCCAGCCCCACTCTCATGGCGGAGGTGGGTTTCCTCCTCATTCTCAGCCCCGTGGCCAACCTAGTCTCACCCCAACCCCAACCCCAACTCCAAGACTGGTTCTAAAGCCTAATGCCAGCCTCTTAATATCAGTTGCTGTCCTGTTGCTTGGTGCTGGCACTAACTTCCCCCCTCCCCTCCCCCGCCAGGTTTAAGGGTGCGATTCCTAACAAGGCTGCCCCTACTTCAGCTGCAAGAGGGGTCCTCAGGTCATCTGCACTTTTGACCCACTGGCTGCGGGTTTGGGGGTCCCCAGAACCCAGTCACATTCAAAGATTGAATCTTTGGATCCAGAAGTCACCAAACTCCAGAAAGCACTACACTTACAATTACAGATTTATTATAAGGCTGAGCTTCTGCACCCTCCCCCCACGGTGTCCCACTGAGCACCTCACCAGCCAGGAAGCTCCAGCACACTTGGGCATCTGGAGTTCCTGCTGGAGTTTCATTACCAAGGCCCTATTGTGTCATTGACCCTGTGCCTGAACTTAATCTCTAGCTTCCTTCCCCAGAAGGTGGTCTGATACCAAGAGGCTCACAGCCTCTGGTGGCTGCTCTGTTCCTGTGGCTGGTCTTTCTGGGGACCAGGCCCTACCTATTGTCATCTCAGCTCATCAACAAAAACCCAAGAGGCTCAGCAGTAACAAAGACACTCCTATCACTCGGGAAATTCCAGGGATTTAGCGTCTCTGTCCCAGGAACCAGAGCCCAAAACCAGCCCCGTCAAATTCTTTATTACACAGCACAGCTCCGTCCCATCCCCACCCCAACCCTACTCCCCAGGCACCCTCCCCCTTTTCGCTTCCCATCCCTCCCCGGCCTTTCCCCTTCCTCAATCTAACTCCCACCCCCATCTGCAAACCCCACCCCTACCCCCTTTCCCACCCACCTCCCCCCATCCTCTCTCTCCAGCCTTTTTTGTCCTGTTGGCCTTGGCCATTTACACTGGAGTCACTGTCAGCTTCCTTGGTCGCCGCTTTGGGGACTGGCGCTTTTCCTGGTCTTACATCCTGGGCTGGGTGGCCTTGCTCATGGCCTTCTTCGCAGGTATGAGGGTTTGGGGGTGGGAAGGTCAGTGTCTGTGGCAGAGTGGGCAGCACTTCAGAGGGCCAGATGATGGGGTGTCCCACATGGGCCCCCCAGCACTGAGCCAGGAGACAGACTCGAGATGCTGCAGACACCCAGGGAGAAAGGGAGTGCTGTTTTGGGGTCTTGGGTTGGGAGCCCAGGTTAGGAGAACTTGGGGGAGCCGAATGGGATCTCTTCTCATGCAGGGATTTTCTACATGTGTGCCTACCGGATGCATGAATGTCGGCGCCTGTCTGCTCCCCGCTGAGCCCAATGTACCCCCAACTTCATCTGGAGGTTAAATGGGACCACTGAAAAGGAGGGGGAGGGTCTAGAGACCTGAAGTCCTGGTTCCTGTGGGCAGGAGGGGGCTCAATCGTGGACTCTGGGCAGAGGCCTCTGACTCCTATGTCCCAAGGGGGAAGGAGGAAGAATGGGGCCTGGTGGGAGGCAGTTGAGAAGACCCAAGGCCCAGCCCATGAAGGGGGGGTGTTAGAGAAATGGGATCTCCATTAGAGCGACTTTTTGAGAGTCTAATAAAACTGATGTGAAATTACTAAGGTGTGGTCCTTGAGGGGTTGGGGTGATGAGAAACAGGTGTGAGTGGTGGACAGGGTCGGGGTGGCTGGATTACTGCAGGCCAACCTGCTCAGTCTCTGTAGGGATGGGGACAGACATGAACCACACAGTCCCCACCCAGGGGTTAACACATCTAGGAAACAGATGTGTAGGTCCAATTCTGGATTTTTTTTTTTTAATCCCACATCACCAAGCAGCTCAATTCTTACACTCTCTATAAGGAGGTATTGTCAGATCCCACAAGTGAAGGACTCAGTCCTAAAGACTGCCCCCCACCCCCACCTCAGATGCCCTCAAAAGTGCAGCTTGTCACCTGGGCTTCTGGTCAGCCAGCAGTAGCGTGGAGGTTTCCATGACTCACTCTTTGGGCTTGAATAATTTGCTAGAGCAGCTCACAGAACTCGAAGGAAGATTCCACTTACTAGATCACCCGTTTACTATAAAAGGCTATAACTCAGGAGCAGCCAGATGGAAGGGACCCACAGGGCAAGGTATGGGAAAGGGGCAAGGGGCTTCTGTGCCCTTTTCAGGGGGCCACTCTCTCTATTATGCACACATTCACCAACCTGGAAGTTCTCTGAACCCAGTCTTTTTGGGTTTTCATGGTGGCTTCACTACACAGGCATCCTGAGTGCACCAATGGCTACTGGTGATTACTGAGTCTTCAGCCCCTCCCTCCCCAGGTTGGGGGCTGGGGCTGAAAGTTCCAACCCTCCAGACACCTGGCTGGTTCCTCCGGCAACCTGTCCTTACCCTCCAGTGCTTTGCCCACCCCCTCACCCCCAGCCCCCAGTTGCCTCATTAACCATTAATGTAGCAAATATACCTTCAAGGCCCTCATCGCCTACGAAATTCCAAAGCTTTTATCAGCTTCGTGCCAGGAACAGTACAAAGAATGAATATGTGTTTCTTATGAATCATAATATCAGTGGGATAATACAATAAACGAAAAGGTTTGTGAAAAAAACACCTGTCTGCTCACACCATCTCCAGTCAGGATTCCTAACCGCCCTTCCCCTCCTTGGATGGGCCCCACCACCTAGAAGCACCAGATCTCTGATCCGGACCCTGTCCTGACTCTTCACACACCGTTCATGACCTTGACCTTCTCATTCACTCACCCATTACTTCATTCAATAAGCTGTGCCCAACTGCCATGAGATTTACCAATATCCACCATAAATTAATAAGACTATTTAGCAAGGCCCATTCTAATAATAAGAATATTAATTACAGCCTATGCTAAAACTGTCATATTAATAGAGACCTACTCCCTAGAAATATTTATTGGGGACTTCACAAATAACAATAGTTCCATATTTATAGAGGCTTCCTCTACTAATAATGGCAATCGAGGCCTTCTCTAATCGTAATTTATTGAGGCCTATTTTAGGAGACATATTTATTGAGGCTTATTCCAGGAATCATATTTATAGGAATTTATTCTAGCAATAATAATGATGTGGTAATTCCAGACTCATGTCCAGTGTCCACTTGAAAAGAAGAGGCATCTCAAATCTCAGGTGTCCTGGTCTCTCCCACATCCCACACCAACTCCTCCCATATCTCCCCATCTTGCCCCATTGTCATCTAGCTGCTCCTGCCAAGAGTCCTGAGATCATCACCAGCTGCTTTGCTGCATCCCACGTCTGATTCACCAGCAAGCGGTGTTGGCTCTACCTTAAAAATGTGTCCAGGCTCCTTGCTCACCCAGTTAGGACTCATATCTTGTCTCACCTGGCTTATGGCCTCAGCCTCCTAACCAGCTCGGCCCTTCCTCCTATCCCTCACCCCCCGCCCGCCTCCATAGTCCATTCTCTATGGTGTGTCTGTGTGTGTGGGGGGGGATGAAACAGGTGGGATTGAGATGAATATGAGTAGGGTTGAGGACAGAATTATAGAGGGTGAGACAGGGCGTGAGGAAGTGTAGGGGGGGTGGGGCTGGAAGTGTGATCCGGTGTGAAGTTCCAAACGAGGTTAGCATTAAGTCTCGGAATGAGGATGGGTTTGAGTTTCAGGCTGAACTTGGATTTGGACATGGGGTTGGGGCTGAGTTTGTGAATAAGAGGATGGAGGTCAGGTTAGTTTGGAGGATGGGGTTAAATTAGAGGTTGGAGCTGGAATTAAGGAGTGGGTTGTATTTGGGGTTGGGGATGGGACTGGGTTTAGAGCTGGTCTTGGCAATGAAAACAGGGTTTGGTTTAGGAGTCAGGATGGGGCTGAGTTTGTGGGTAGAGCTGGGTTATGGACACGGTTGGGTTTGGGTTGGAGATGAGGTTAGGGATGGGGCTGAGTCCGGGGTTAGGTCTGAGGATGAGAATGGGGTTGTTTTGGAGGACACGGGTGGAGTTAAGGGCGGGGTAGAGATTGCAGGTGACCTCTGGGCTCTGACACTCCCATGGCCGGGATTCCTGAAGCCTGTCCGCTGCTCCTCACTAGGGCTACACATACCGCCATTTTTGCGTCAGTGCCCCTGCTGCTTACGACCCGAATCTGCCCCTGGGAGCCTGTCTTCATGAGCACGTTCTCAGGAGTGGCCAGTTACCTCGGTGGTGCGGGTCTGGGTGAGAGATGGGGCCTGCAAACGGGAGACTCCGGTAACGGAAGAGGCCCTGGCCTCGAGTCCCTCTGAGTCTCCCCTTCACCGGCTGCTGTGGGACTGCTGGCTCACGTCATCTTTGTGACAGAGGTCTTCTTCTAGGCCATTCCCCCAATTCAGAAGTCACATGAGCCCGCACTTTCCACCTGCGCTGCAACACCTTCACCTTCTTCCTGCTCATCAGTGAGGTGAGGCTCTGTCTAGGACCTGTTGCCGGGATGGGAAGAGGAGGTTAGTGCTGGGAGGGTGGGACGGTCCTGTGTGCCCACCTCTGCCCCTGAGACACCTGATCCTGGGGATGAAGCCCACCACACTGGAGGCCCTGCTCAAGGCAGAGCTGTCTGCGAACTCTTATCAGAGGATGATGTGGACATGTCTTGCTCTCCACAGACTTGCAGGATTGTGATCCTCCACCGTTGGTTGCCTTCGGGATAAGCTCCAGGCACGGATCCAGGACTGCCTGCCTCCTGCTCAGGACTTGAGTCCAGGCCTCCAGCCCTCTTTTCCTTCAGCTGCAAGCAGCCTAGTCTCCAGCCCCCCTCCTTCCATGGACACACTCCCCCATGGGGCCTCCCTCTTCCAGAATGGAAGGTTGCAGAACCGACAGGAGAGCATGACACAACCACCAACTGTCCCCTTTGGCCACATCCCCCCGTTTAACTCACACCCTGGTCTCATCTGCCACCTCCCACCCTGGGGCCCCCAAGCCTCTTTCACACCTCTTCCAGGAAGTCTCCTCTGATGTTGAGGGTTCCAAGGGTGGGAGGTATAGAACCTAAAGCAGAGGCAAGCTCTGAACCACCACCCAAACCACTGGTGATGTGACACCCTCCCCACCAAACGCTGTGAGGGGAACCCAACCTCTGTGGGGGGAGGAAGTTGTCAAGGCAACCGGGAAGGGGGGGTATAGGGCAAGACTCATCATCCCGGAACTGTGTGAAACCAAACGGCCTGGTTTTAAAATCTTAAAGGCTTCTCTTTCTTGAGCTCAGAGGGCCCAAGAGTCCAGATCATTGGCCCCTTTATCCGCAGGACCTGGACGCCCAGTACTCACCTCGATGGAGCTCTGTCGGTCCTTGGCCCTCCTCACTGGCTCCCTGGGCTTGGTGACCATCCTGATTGCTCTGAGTACGGATTTCTGGTTCGTGGCCATGGGGCCCACCTTCTCATCTCACTCGGGGCTCTGGCCAGAGAAGTCTCACAGTGAGGTACCAGGTAAGGGGCAGTGGTGTCTCCTGTTGTGGGTGGTGGGCTGTCCGAGGGCAGGCACTGAAGTCTTACCTCGGAGCAGGCTACTTACGCGCGACGCAGAGCCTCAGCATTCTGGCCTCCCTGTCGGTGCTGGTGTCAGTGATCTTCCTGATCTTGTCCTACGTCCCCTCACTGTCCATTCGAGGCTACGGGCCCCTCTCCTCCTCTATCATGGCTTTTGCTGCAGGTAGGCTCCGGGCTGCACTTGGGCTCTGGGGACTGGTGAGTTCCCGAAGAGGGGCTGAGCCCTCTCTCATCTTCATCCCCAGCCATTTTTGCTGCGGTGGCCATGGTGGTCTACACCAGCGAGCGGTGGAACCAGCCTCGACACCCTCAGATCCAGACCTTCTTCTCCTGGTCGTTCTACCTGGGCTGGGTTTCAGCTGTCCTCTGTCTCTGTACAGGTGACGACCGCTCCGGGACCTGGAGAGGCCTGCTGGGGGCTCTGAGAGAGCAGGGTGGGGGCTAATGTTAACCTCTCTTTGCTTCCCCCTCCCAGGCAGCCTGAGTCTGGGTGCTCACTGTAGTGGGCCCCAGCCTGGCTATGAGACCTTGTAAGCCAGAGGTGAGCCGGGCAGGATGAAGCATTGTTCGGGGAAGACCTCATCAGGAGCCACAGGCACTCACAGCCCTCCTCCTAGCCCCTAACCCAGCCCTCCCGCAACCCCGCCATTTGTTTCTTCATCCATTCAACAACAGTTTGCTGGGATCTGGCTATTCTGAGATTAATTCAGCCAAGACATAAGCTGAGGGCCAGGCAGCTCCCTGGTGGGTGACCCCAGGAGCCCAGGAAGGAGTCAGAGCCCCCGTGTGCCCTCAGGGAGCCCCCACACACAGATGGGCACAGATGGGCATGGAGCCGGGACTGGCGTGGACTCAGGCGCGGCCCCATGTCGGCTCCCTCCTCCAGCCCTTGTCTTTCTCCTGTTTCTACCTTGAGACCCTGTCTTTTCTCTTTTCTCCTTTGTCTTTCTCACTTTAGTGCTCTTTCCTTCTCACTCCCCCTCTTGATTTTGTCACCCTTGTCTTCACTCTGGTCCTCCTCGCTTACTTCATTAATTCATTTACTCCTTCAGCTGGCTTTTCCCGAGCTCATCCTTTCTCCTGGGTCTCACTGGGGATGCTGATGAGAGGCTGCCCCAGGCCCTGGCCACTGGGGGGCTGCAAATCCGGTGGGGGAAGCGAGATAGCAGGCAGAGCCTAGGATGGTGGGGAGAAAGACCGACTCTGTCAGGTGGGATGGAGGGGAGCTTTCTGGGGGAAGGGTGTTCAGGGGCTTCTCGAGGGCCAAGGAAAGATCATCCAGACAGAGGGACCCAAAGGTGGAGGTGTGGAAAGGCTCGAAGTTTTCAGGGGATGGAGAAGGAGGAGGGAGCAACAGCCCCAACGGTCACAGTGACTCCCTCCTGAAGCCAATGGGAAGCTAGGAGAAGGTTGTGAGCTGGGGAGGGTCAACGCCAGTTCCAGGTGCCAGAAAGATTCCTCTGGGGCATGGAGGGAGGCCCAAAGGGAGAGAGGAGCTTGGCAACCAATGGGTGCGACTGGGACCAGGGCGTGAGATCGGAAAGATGGAAGGAGCCAGATGCAGGGGGGGCAGAAGGAACCAGACACAGGGATTCGGGGGCTTCGTGGATTGATGGGTCAGAGGGGGCAAGGACAGTGCCCAGGGGTCTGGCACAACCAACTGGGCGGGATGGCGGAGTCAGCCCTAGTTTGGTGGAAGATGCTGAGCTCAGTTGGGATATGGTAGTCGGGGGTCTGGAATAGAGACCCAGTGAGGTTGCTCCTCTGGTGAGAAGGGGCAGGATGGAGGCTCCAGGCCAACAGGCATGAAGTGGAGGGAGAAGGAGCGGGAGCTTCCATGGGAACCTAAGGGGGCACAGTCACAGAGACGGGGACCTGCAGAGCTTATGGAATCAAGGGAAGAGTTTTCCCAAGGCTATGGTCTGTTATGCCATGGCCTTTTAGCTCTCCCCAGACCTGCCATCTGACTCTGAGCGGTCTCTGTGCTAGCAGAGTTGCTTAGGGGGTATGTGTGTGTGGGGGGGAGGTTTATCTCTTTAAATGACTGATGGGAGATGGGATTCTAGAACTTCTCCTGTGTCACAGAGATGTGGTCTCCCTTCCCCCACCCTCTGGACTCTGTGTCTAAGAAGCCCTAGGAGCTGAGTGTGAGTCACTTACGTGGGTGTGTGCATGGTGGGGGGAGGGCACTGGACAGACTATAGGAACATTCCTGGGGGCAGGAATCTTCCAAAGACAGGGAGGTCTCTAAGCACTGATTCCTTGGGGGTAAGTTCTCAAGGCCCCCAGTAGGAGCAGTAGGCCATGAAGGTCTTGGGAAGGTCCTGAAGGAGGCATCCCCGACAGTGGTGCTGGGGTGCAATCAGACATGGAGGGACATGTGGGAGGGGGTCTCAAGGACTTGAAGAACCCGGGAGAGGGCGTCTGGGGACGGGAGGAGTGTCAGCCAATCTTGTGTGTGTGGCCCTTGGCAGCAGCTGCGCTGGCATGGTGGGGTGGGGGGGAAGCGGAGCCTCCAGAGCGGGGGCACCTTGCTGGGCTTCTTGGCCAAAATCCTCACGATTTTCTCCACTACCACCAACTACTGGATCCGCTACCCGGGGCCACAGTGGCTTGTGGCAGGAGAGTAATGGTGGCACCTGCTCCAACATCCCCTGCCAGAGTGAGGTCCCACCCACCCAGATGTCCCCTACTGGACAGACAGCCCCCAGCACAGACCGCAGATGGCACAACAGCAGGACACATCCTGCGGCGCCCCACCCCTACCCCTTCCACTCCTGTCTCAGGCCCATCTGCTCCTCTGCGACAGAGACTACCACCATCCCCCAACTCGGGACCTACTTCCTTCATGAAGTAACTTCCAAGTCCCCATCCAAACCGTCAGCTCTGCTCCCAGCCCCTTACGGGCGGGTCGGGGCGTTGCCCCCGGGGAGACGCCAGCGCGGGGCTGAGGCGGCCCCTCTCCCCAGCCATGCTGGCGGTCTCGTGGGTTTGGTCATGGGGCTGAGAATTCTGTGCCACGAGGGCGACTCGCGGGGCCAGACTACGAGCGGCATCTTCTTCCTCTACGGTGAGACGGCAGCGTGCCCACAGTCATAAGGTGGGCCTGGGAGTTGCAGGGGACAGGGACCCAGGGGTCGCGGGGATGCGAGTGGGGACAGGGGCCAGAGACCCAGAGGAGGGGGCGTGGCTGAGGGAAGGGGCGTGGCCCTGGATGGGCGTACTCTGGGTGGGGCCTGGATGCGCCCCACCCCCGCCACCCGCAGAGCTCACCCGGTGCGCGGGGTCCAGGCCTGCTGCTGATCGCCTTGACAGGCTACACAGTGAAGAACGCGTGGAACGACGACGTCTTCTTCTCGTGGTCCTGTTTTTCGGGGTGGCTGGCTTTACCCTTCTCTGTTCTCGCGGGTAACCTGGACAGCGGGAAGAGGGTGGAGGAGACTGCCCGGAGGACTCCCCCCCCTCCCCGCAGACTCCCAGCCGCCCTCCCAGGGACTCCTCACCAAACTCCGTTCCCGACTTCCGCAGACCCGGCAGGGGCGCCCTTGGGGTTCCAAGCCCCAGTCCCCGGGGCGCTCCCGGACAAACCGTCCCCCAGGCTTCTGCCCTCCGCTCCCTCCCGCCGGGCTTCTGCTTTCTGCTGGCGGACAGGATCGTGCAGAGCACGGATGCCCTCAGTGGATTCCCCGTGTGCTTGTGACCGCAGCCTGCCTGGGGCAGAATAAAGCAACGGCTTTCACCGCCGCGGCTCCGCGTGCCTTTCTGGGGGCCGTGAGGACACTGGGGACAGGAACGCACGCGGGAGCATGGATATGAAGAGGACGGGGGACTGGGACACGGGGACACCTGGGGGTTCAGGGAGGACATAAGCACATGAACCTATAGGGAACGAGGAACATGGGGACACGAGCATGGGTGGAGTGGACAAGGCGCACGGGCTCGGAGGGGGAAGGGGGCACAGGAGTGGTGGGGTCAGGAGAGCACATGGGTGCTCGGAAGGGATGTAGGGACATAGACGCGGAAAAACGGATATAGGGGGACGTAAGAGGCATGGCATGAAACAAGGCAAGATGGGGAGACAGACACAAGAGGGCGCAGGGGATGCGAGCACAGCGACTTAAACAGGCGAGGAAACAGTGGGGAACTGGGGGGAGGGATAAATCCGAGGGCGTTGGGAAAGGTTTAGGCGGCTCGGGAGGAGCTGCACTGCAGGAGCACCTCCCCACGCGCACGACCTTTCCCCTAGTTCCCGGCCACGCCCCCTTCACTAAGTCCTTCTCCCCTTCCCTCAGGTCCCGCCTCTTTCTCCGGAATCCGTTCTCCATTGGCCCGAATCCTCCCCTCGGGGCTCCCGATTGGTCCTTTGTCAGGGCGGAGGCGGGCATCGTCGCGGTTGATTGGCCGGCGGCGCGGGGCGCAGGCGCAAAGAAGGGAGCGGGAGAGGGGGCCGGGACGTCCGGCTCCAGAGGCCGAGTGAGCCTACTGACCGCGCAGGTGGGAACCGCGGGAAGATGGCGGAGCTGCGCGCCCTCGTGGCTGTAAAGAGGGTCATCGACTTCGCCGTGAAGGTGACCGGGCCCCTCCTTGCACCTCCCGGGGATCCCGAAACTGTATGGGGGGTCTTCTCGTACGTGTGATCTCTGCCGCTCTTCCTCCTAAAAGTCAAAGTCACACCTGAGGGCAAAGATCAAGGACCGTGAGGTTGAGACTTCAGACCCTCCTAATTCAGACCCAGCCCCTTTGGGGTCATGACCCCGCTCCCTTTTCTCAAGGTTTTGGACTCCCTGTCTTAATAATTGTGTGCAGTACGAGTTACTTTCTCTGTTTCTTACCCGCTGGAGGTGCCGCGGCCCCTATGTAACATTTGGAGAAACCGAGGCGCGGAGAGGTCGCTCCGCTAGGATAGGGTAGAGCTGAGATTCCCCTCCAGGTCCCTCTGACTCCTCAGCGCGACTAGTGCTTTGCACACAAGCCACACTTCACCTGTTTAGGCTGCACTGCCCACTCAGTTGCCTTAACTTGGGAACCCAGAAGCCTTCACCCTACAGAGCCGCGAGGTGAGCGTGGAGGCTCTAGCCAGGAAGGGAGGGAGAAATGTTTGCTGGAGGAGATGAAATTCTGTTTGAGCTGGTGGAATGGCTCCTATTCCCCATGAGAGGGCCGGCGGGGGGGTAGGGGGGACAGCGTCTTTGAGGTCCTGGCTTGACCCTGATAGTAGCTGGTGGGGACAGAGGTGAATCAGACACAGCCCCTCCGGCCAGTTTCTCGAAATACTTGCCTTAAAGCAGACTGTCGATGGTCTGCCAAGCCCTGTCTGTACCCACCATCAAAATGGGATTCCACCTGTGTGTCCCCAGCATTGCTCAGAACGGGGCCAGAATTCCAGCCCACTTGGGGAGTGAGGTGTGGAGGAGGGCCTGGGAGCCGGACTTGGCAGGGAAACTTAAGTGATCAGAACTGCTCACGTTTAGTGAGTGCTTACTGTGCGAAGGGCAGCACTCCAAGTCCTTGATGGACACTGACTCATTCAGTACTTTTCAGTATCCTCTTGCTTGATATTATGAAGCCGGTTGGGCGGGTGAGGAAAGTGAGGCCCGCAGGGTCCTTTTGCTTGCTGGATCACCCCACTCCAGGCAGCTACCGTCAGGATCGAAGTGCACCAGTCTCTGCTCCTCCTTTTTTTTTTTAAATATATATATTTTATTTGTTTATTTGAGAGAGAGAGAGTGAGCAAGCGCACAGGAGGGGGAGGGCAAAGGGAGAGGGAAAGCAGACTCCCCACTGAGCAGGGAGCCCGATCCCAGGATCCTGAGATCATGACCTGAGTTTAAGCTTAACTGACTGAGCGACCCACAGCTTTTTTACTACACAGCTGCAGCAAAGCCCTGATAGCAAAGGGCAGGGGTGTTGTCTTCAGCTGCTCTTGGGGGTCTTGGGACCTTCTCTCCTGGTTTCTTCCTACTACTAGCTGTTGCTTTGGGCTCTTTTGCTCTCTGGGCCTCCCTGTGCCCCAGCCCTGGTCTCCGTGGCTTGAGATGCCTGCATCATATCTGTCTTCCCCACCGGCAGACCCGAAAATGACCAGCTTTGGGTCCCAGCCTCACCCAGCACAGGGCCTGGCACATAGGTGTGTGCGGAATGAGAGAACAAAGAGAACGTATCAGCCACTGTCCTGTCCCAGTGGTGTGTGCTGCCCTGGGGCTCCCAACACTGCATCCTGTCTGTTGGCTGTATGTGTAGGTGCCCTTTCTGAGGAAATAAGCATTGCTGACTACCTGATCACCGGGCCAGAGCCCCAGCACCGTTGCCCTCCCTCCTTTGCCAATCCCGCTACCTGTTACTTGTCAGCTGGTCCCCTTCTCCATCCTCATGGGCCCAGCATTTCAGGCTTCTCTTCCTCCCAACTGGCCCCACACAGGGTCTCCTCCCTGGTTCTCAGTGGTTCCTTTGGTCCATCCTCTCTCAGCTTCAGGGCTCTTTCTCCCCCACCCCCGAGTTGTTCTGAAACTCCCCAGCACTCTAAGGACAAAGTCATAGCCCTTCAGCCTGGTGTTCGAGACCCTTTGTGGTCTGGCCGCGGCCCCTGCTCTGCCATCCACAGTGCCGTGTCCCGCACTTACCCTTTGTGCTTCCATGGCTCATTCACCTGGTCTTTCCTGACAGACCTGGCCCCTTCTTGCCTTGGACCTTTGCCCTCCACTGTGCCTTCTGCCTGGGCACTGTTCCCTCCATCTCTGCTCCTTGTACCTCCCTTGTCCTGCCTAACTCTGATCTGTCAATTGTATCAAAAGTTTAGTGATTCTCTGGGATCACCTCCTCCAGAGAGCCCTTCTACCCCAACCCTCTCAGGCTTCTTGATGTGTCCTTGGACACTTCTGCAGCCCCCTGGGCTTGCCTCTCTCAGCTCTGCTCGCACACTGGATTGGGATCCTCTGCTCACCCACGTGTCACCCCCACGCCCAGAATGACAGCCCCTCGGGGTGAGTGCTAGGTCTCACCCACTCTGTTCCTGGCATGGCTTTTTCACCTCCTTCCAGCCTTTGCTCAGATGTCACCTTCTCTGTGAGGCCTTCCCTGGACACGGACTTAAAATTGCAGCCCCCGTCATCCCTGTGCCTTCCCTTGCTGTAATTTCTCCCATACTCTCATCACTTTGTAATCCACAGGGCGATTTTCTGATCGCTCACTTGGGTGTCTGTGTCCTTCCAGAATTCGAGCCCCTTCAGGTCAGCCACAGCTGGAATCAAGTCTGCTTCCTGCTGTTTGACCTTGGGGGAGTTGCTTAACCACTCAGAGCCCGATTTTCCTCCTCTCTACCAAGGGGATAACAGTACTCCCTCCTGTATTGGGTGGCAGTGAAGTTTAAATGGGCTACTAGTGTAGCGCTTGGCTCAGGGTAAGAGTCGGCCTTGGCTGGCCCTCAGGGAGGGTGGCTATTATTGGTAGAACTGGTAATGGACATTCTTTTACTCGTCCGTTCAGAACACAAATGCTCTGCTCAGTGTGTGTCTGTGTGTATGTTTATGATTGTTTGTCTAGGGTGTTAATTCATAAGCATTTGGCAACCCAGGAATACTCAGTTCTGGCCAGGATACATCTTCCATGAGCCGATGAGGCTGTAACCTTCAGCCTCGGTTTCTTTCAAGGCCCAGGCAGAGACTGGATCAATTTTGCATTCTGATTTGGTATGCATTTTCCTAAAGAGGCTCCCCCAAAGGCTGGAAACTTCAGGCCCCAGAAAACCTGTTTCCAGCTCTGGGCCTAACCCCAGACGGCCACGCCTTCCGTCAGTTCTGTGAGCGCCTGGCCTTTTCCCCTTGCCCCTCCTGCTCTTGGCAGGGCTGGCCCCTCCTCATCCCTCAGGTCACACGTGTCAGCTCCCTGAGGCTGTTGGTCTTCTTTGCCTGCCTGAGATGAGATCTGCTGTAGAAGGGTCTCAGTGCGGTGACCACTGCCTTAGTCATCTGTCACTGGCATCACTCCCTGGCCACTGTCTCCCCATCTGGCCTTGGCTGTCCTGGTCACTCTGTGTCCTGGGTGCTCTGTGCTCTGCCCAGAGTCCCAGCACATGTCCAGTGAGTGACTCGCTTGACAGAAAAAACTAGAGGACAGAACCACAGAGAAGTCCTTGAGCTGTGTCAAAAGTTCAGGGAGAGCTTTCAGAAGTCACTTTATATACACCTGCTCTGAGACAGAGGGCCACGAATAAATGGCCGGGAATAAAAGGACCGGCTCCCCCACCTCTTGAGGGTCCATTTCTCATCCTAAAGAGTCTCATGATTCCCAAGTCAGACTTGGAGTTAGGCCCCTGGTCCTGCCACTTCCTTGCTGTGTGATCCTGGGCAAGGCACTTGGCCTCTCTGTGCTTCGGTTGCTCCATCTGGTCAATGGGGATGGTAATGGCAGCAACTAACCTCCTGGGCAGTTAGGGCAGTTAAATGAACTAATACATGTAAAGCCCTTGGAGCACTATCTGTCTGGCTCATGGCTATTTCTCTTGAAGGCTCACATTTTGCAAATTCAAGAGAAAGAGTAAAATCTTCATGCAGGATTATCTTCTTTGATTTATAAAACCTCATTATTTAAAATAATAATAATAGAAAAAAAATGACTGGCCCTGATTTTTCAGACCAACCATGGTTTCCTGACTTACGTAATTTAACTAAACAGTGTTTTGTTTTTTTTTTAATTTTTATTTATTTATTTGACAGAGAGAGAGATCACAAGTAGGCAGAGAGAGAGGAGGAAGCAGGCTCCCTGCGGAGCAGAGAGCCCGATGCGGGGCTCGATCCAAGGACCCTGCAATCATGACCTGAGCCGAAGGCAGAGGCTTAACCCACTGAGCCACCCAGGTGCCCCTAAACAGTGTTTTTGAAACTTGAAATCAACTCAGGCTTAAAAGATCTTCCACCGAGAAGATGCGCTGGCACGTTTCCCAGGGCCAGAGGCTCTCATCCCTTGGTTCATGGGTGTCAGGAGCTTGGTGTTAGGAGCCCCCCGCAGAACAACAGTAGGACTGGCGCCCTCCACCAGCCGCTGGCTCGCCAGCTCTGGCCTGTTACTGGTGGGGCTGCTTTTCTTGTTGTAAGGGGAAACCTCTGACTTGGATTTTATTTCGGTAACGAGGAGGCTTTTGTGGTTTAGTTTCCCTGCTGTTTACAAGTGTTTGAGTAGTTCTCATGCATGGTTCTGGCAGGTGCTTGGCCTTCGCATACAGTCCTGGACAGAACTGATGGAAGTCCCTGTCCGCGGGCAGTTGACATTCTGGTGGGGAGAAGACTGATAGCCACTCTCAGTCAGTCCAGCGTATGTCATATGTCAGGGGTGGTCAGTGCTATGGTGAGAGTTAAACAGGGTTAACAGTTAAACAGGGAGAGTTGGAAGGGACGGGGTTTACACAGGAGGTGAGGGACAGCAGAGGAGGTCAGGGTCAAGCCAGTGCATGTTCTGGCAAATTCTGGGGATCGTGTGCCACACGCTCAAGGTAGGTCCTAGTAAAAAAGCATGGATTCAGAACATGGTGTTGGCTCCAATTGTATTTCATAAAATGAATTTATTTAGTTCTGAAATTTGAGCCTTATTTTTGGTGTTAAAATGACTTTTAGGGGCCCGTGGGTGACTCAGTCAGTTAATAAGCATCTGCCTTCGGCTCAGGTCATGATCTCAGGGTCCTGGGATCGAGCCTCGTGCCTGCTGCTCCCCCTGCTTGTGCGCATTCTCTGTCTCTCAAATAAATAAATAAAATGACTTTTTAGAAAATGAACTAACAGTGATAGAAAATGATAACTGTTCTTTTTCTCCTCCTCCTCCCTCAGTGTTACGGGTCCATGAGGTGCATCCAGACTGGGAAGAGACGAAATGTGCAGGGAGGTAGTAAGAGACAGTGTCCCAGTGTCCCCAGTTCAGCCAGGCTGTCATCCCGGGTCTCTGCCGCCTGAGCCCTTGGTGGCAGCCACACGGGAGGAGAGAGGCAAGCCAGGTCCTGGGCTGGATCGTGCAGGCACCCAAGCAAGGCTCCTCTGGGCATCTCATGGGCTTCTTAGACGCACCTACCTCCTACCCACTTACCTCCTACCCACCTACCTCCCTGCTCCCACTTGTAGGATGTAGCCACGAGATGCCTCCAGAGTCCTGCAGGATTCTTCCCTCTCCCCGCGCCTGCCTAGCACAGAGCTCTGTCACTCCCACCTCCAGGGACCCCTGCGGTCGGTCCATCTGCTTCCCCGTCTCTGCTTCCCTGTCTCTGCTGGCTTGGTGGTCCAAGGCACTGTCATTCCTCATTTCGTTGACTAGCAGCCGCCCAGCCATCTCTCCACTTTCCATCCTCGCTGTGCTCACAGTTCCCCACTGAGAACCCGGAACGACATCCACTCGCCTCTTTATCAGCCTTGTTCTTTGTCTCTTGACCTGTTCAACTCCAGTTCATCTTTCAGGTGTCCCCTCTAGTGCCACTGCCTCTGGGAGGCCTTCCTGATAGCCTCCCACATCAGACTAGGTCACAGGCCCCCATCATCCTCTCTGAGTTCCCCAGACTTCTTCATGGATTGGCAGGTGGCAGAGCAGGGGATTTGAGCGCTTGGGTCCTAGAAACCACTGACTGGCCAGCTACTTTGCTTGGGTGCCTCAGTTTCCTCATCTGCCCACAGGAACAATGACTGCTCCTCCCTCGTTGGGCTGTCACCAAGATTGATGAGTTAGGTTCTTTGCTTAGAACAGGGCTCCTGCGTGATTCTCCTTCGTGCTGGTGGCCAGTAATATTCTCTCCGTTGGCTGTTAAGAGGAATGTGGTGGGCTAGGAAGTGGCCCCAGCAGGCTATCCAGGTCCCAATCCGTGGGTGAATGGTAGCTGATTTGGAAGCAGAGTCTTTGCAGTTGGGCCTGAGTTAAGGCTCCTGAGATGGGGAGGTTACCCCGGATCACCTAGCTGGACCCTAATGCCATCTCCAGAGTCTGCATGAGAGACAGGCAGAGGAAGCTGGAGGAGCCAGGGGACGGATTCTGCCCTAGAGCCTCCAGAGGGACCGCACCCTGCCAAACTTGCTTGCAGCCCAATGAAACTGATTTTGAACTTTGGGCCTCGGCAGCTATGAGACAGTAAGCCACTGAGTCAGCAGTAGTTTGGAATGGCAGCCATGGGAAACTAATAGGGGGACGGTTAGTTGTTCATACTGCCTCCCACCCCATGCTAGACCCAGAGCTCCCGGGCCAGTGGGCCTCGCCCCCTTGCTGGTGGCAGTGTCCCCAGAATTTGGCTCTGGGCCGGCCCACAGTCGGTGCTCAGTTAAGACGGACCGTGTGAGGAAAGGAGTGAGTGGAGTTTGCCTATTTGGCAGAATAGGCCTTTGATGCAAGTGTTTTGCAGACTAGATCATGACCACGTGGCAGTCATGAGATCCGTGTGGAGGGTTGACATTTAAAGAAAGAGCAGAAAATGTCAGGGTACAGTATACAAATCAGGGGAAGCATTGTTCACCAAACCTCGCGTTGCCATATTTATGTTGGTATGGAAGCATATGTTGTGTATGTGTCACACACTCAGGAGTATCCTAAAGTGTACTTCACACTGTGGTTTACAGTAAAGCAAAATTCAAGAAACATTGTCTTGGGCCCCAGGAGCAGTGACCGAGTCGGACAAGCATGTCCAGTGTCCCCCAGTGCTCCACCAATGTGTGAGTGACATCATGAGAGGACAACCCTCTGGCTGTGAATTCTCATCTGCTGTGTCTCCAGAGCTGTGGGACCTTGACAAGACCCTGCCCCTTTCTGGGTCCCGTTGGTTGTCCCCCACCCAGCCCTTGCCTTCTTGCCTGTTTCCCCTGACCCCGCCCCTTCCCTTGCTGACTCCGCAGATCCGGGTAAAGCCTGACAAGACAGGCGTGGTCACCGACGGCGTGAAGCACTCCATGAACCCCTTCTGTGAGATCGCCGTGGAGGAGGCCGTGCGGCTCAAGGAGAAGAAGCTGGTGAAAGAGGTCATCGCCGTCAGCTGCGGGCCTGCCCAGTGCCAGGTGCTCAGGTCCTGGGGAGAAGGTGCCAGCCAGGGCCCCGAGTCCTGGGTCTGGGGGAGGAGGGCCTGGGACCAGGCTCCTGGGTCCCCTTGGGGCTGGAAGCTGAGTCACGTCCCTTCTCCTGGCAGGAGACCATCCGCACTGCTCTGGCCATGGGTGCGGACCGAGGCATCCACGTGGAGGTGCCAGCTGCAGAGGCAGACCGCCTGGGTCCCCTGCAGGTGGCCCGGGTCCTGGCCAAACTGGCAGAGAAGGAGAAGGTGGATCTGCTGCTGCTGGGCAAGCAGGTGAGCATGCTTCCACCCCTGTACTCCCCTCCCTGCTCAGCACTGCAGAGGTGGGGGCAGGCGCTGTGATGACAGCGGGCCCAGGCGTAATGGAGAGTTTGAATGGGGTGGGCAGAGTGACTGTGGACGTCAGAAAGACTCCTGGGGTCCTGTGAGGTGGGATCGGAGTCCCGGGGGTTATGGTGATGGTCCGCGTGGAAGAGGAGGAGGCCGGCGGACCATGGACAGATGTGTGGCCAAACCCCCATCTAGACAAAGGCCTGAATGGTGTGTGAAAAGCCACACTCATACAGTCTTCTCTCTTTCTCCACCAAGGCCATTGATGATGACTGTAACCAGACGGGACAGATGACAGCTGGATTGCTAGACTGGCCACAGGTGAGGTTGGAGTGGGGAGCATCTCCTAGGGGCCAGATCTGGGGGCTCAGAAAAGGGCCACTCTTGTCTCTGCCCTTTTGGAAGGAGGCACGCTTAGTAAGACAGGGTGGCTTCTCCAGCGGGCAGGAAGGAAATGTGCATGACCAAGACACTAGGCCTTATCTAGGCCTTTGGTGCTCTGTTTTCATCGCTCTGTCACTCCGCAAGTGCACCAAATTCATCCCTGCCCCAGGGCCTTTGCACTTGCTGTTCCCCCTCAGTCTGCCTGAGTGATTCTCTCAGACTGCCTCGTGGCTTTCCCACTCTCTCCTTCAGGTCTCTGCTCAGTTGTTAACTCTTTAGAGAGGCCTTCCTTGCCCATCCTGTATGAAATTCCAGATGCCCCCTCTCCACCTATGCCAGTCCAATAGAACATAAGCCACCGAGGTGATCTAAAATTTTTCATAGCCAGATTAAAAAAGTAAAAAGACACAGGCAGAATTAATGGCAATAATCTATTTAACTGAACACATCTAAAGTGTGATTATCTCAGCATATAATCAGTATAAGAAAATACTGAGCTATTTTACATTCTTCTCTCTTTTTGTATGAAGTCTTCGAAATCCATTGTGAATTATATACCTACAGCACATCTCAGTTAAGATGGTGAATTTCTATCAGAAATACTTAGATTCCCAAAACTCACGGTTGAAAAAGTAGGCTCATATACCCCAGGTTGTTCCAAACAGACTTACAAGGTTTCTGGAACTGCATCAAATATCTTTTTTTTTTTTTAATAGCAACTTTATTGAGATTAAGTAACTTACGATAAACTGCACATATTTAAAGTGACAGTTTGATAAGCTTGGACACACATACACACCCATGAAGCCATCATCACGATCATGATAATATATTTGGCTTACGGATCTTTAAATATATTTATTTATTAAAAAGATTATTTACTTATTTGAGAGACAGAATGGGGGGAGGGGCAGAAGGAAGGAAGCAGACTCCCTGCTGAGCTCTCTCTCATGACCTGGAGACCATGACCTGAGCTGAAATCAGGAGTCAGGCGCTTAACTGACTGAGCCACCAGGCGCCTCTCAGTCTTTAAATTTAAATTAATTAATTAAGATGAAAAATCCCATCCCACAATTGCACTACTAGCCACGTTTCCTACAATCAGAAGACACTCTACTCCTGTGGCTGCCGGGTATGTATTTGATTTCTGGCGGCCTTCCCGGCCAGAAGAAATGTGCACGAAAGCCTGGGCCTTTTTGGTGGTTTTCAGTGTGTGCGAAGGCTGGTTCATGGGGCCCTCAGATGAGACCGGGAGTGATGGAACATTCCAGCTAAGGCTTGAAAGGTGTGTCCAGTGAGTGAGTGGGTGGGGAGAACAGGTTGGTTGGACAAAGAGGGTGCAGGTCTCTCAGCCAGTGTTAATACAGGACTGGGGGACCAAGGGGCTTGGCCAGAGCTTGGGCACCGAGCGAAGAAGACGGGGTCCCGGCAGATGTTTCCAGGGTCAGCCTCGCAGAGGGCCCTGGAAGGGAGCCCCAGGGAACAGAATGGTGGGTACCAGGAGCAGGGCATGGAGCCAGTTCTTGGCTTGACCGCTGGTGGGGGACAGTGAGCACATTTTGGAGTCTTGCTCTGCTTCATTTTTCCTCATCTGTCAAGTGGGGACAATAGCATTGACCTTACAGAGTTCCTATGAGGGCCTGATGGCTTTTAGAACAGCGCCCTTCCCCTCCATACACGTTCATCATTAGTAAGGTAGGTTGACGATAGGCAGGAACCTAACTGGCAGGTTCAGGTCATTAGGACCCACACCTTGGTTCCCAGTGAAAGTGCAGATACCCGCCCGAGATTTTTGAGATCCCTTCTGTGGCTTCGTCCTGTTTATGAACTTGTGTCTGTAGGTTACCTTGTGGGACTCTCTCTCTCCTGTTCTCTCATTCATTCCCTCATCCGTGCATGCACTCCCGCTGCTCTGTGCCTGTCTTGAGTTAACCTCGCCCCCACCCTCCTCTCCCCAGGGCACATTCGCCTCCCAGGTGACACTGGAAGGGGACAAGCTGAAAGTGGAGCGGGAGATCGACGGGGGCCTGGAGACCCTGCGGCTGAAGCTGCCTGCCGTGGTGACCGCTGACCTGCGGCTCAATGAGCCCCGCTACGCCACGTTGCCTAACATCATGGTGAGTGCTTGGTGCACGGGCCCCTGAGGGCCCGGGGGTGGGTGAGTGCATTGCAGTCCCAGTGCCTCCCTGGTGCTCAGACGCGGGGAGAGGGAATCCAAGGAACCTCTGATCCGAAGGAAGGGCTCACCTGCCTAAAAGAGTTCACTGTCCAACATGGCCAGTAGGATGGGTTCATGGGGTCATCCTAGCTAATAGGGAGAGCTTAGCATGCCATCCCAGCCAAAAGGAGGGTACGGTGGGTCATCTCATCCAGTAGGGTGGGTTCTGTGAGTTAGCTCAGCCAATAGGGAGCGTTCAGTGGGTCCGCTTGGCCCAAAGTCCATCGAGTCTTTACTGCCAGAAGGTTGACGTTGACAGTCCATTTCAGCCCGTGAAGGGCCTCCCAAGGCAGCTGACTAAAATAGGACCCTTCATAGAAGGGCTTCCTGGGCCGTCCGCGCCCACAGACATGATCACTACCGGGCCCCGGAAGAGGTCCCAGTTGTCCAGGTTGGTGGGTGGGTCCAGACAAGTTTGGGCAGTGGGATTGGTTCTGCAGATGTGGCAGTCTCGGGGAAGAGGCTGCGGAGGGCTCGCAGGGGCTCCAGCAGCCTGGTGAATGGCGGCTGCCCGTGTGCAGAAAGCCAAGAAGAAGAAGATCGAGGTGATCAAGGCCGGAGACCTGGGTGTGGACCTGACCTCCAAGCTCTCCGTGGTTAGCGTGGAGGACCCGCCCCAGCGGACGGCCGGCGTCAAGGTAGAGACCACGGAGGACCTGGTGGCCAAGCTGAGGGAGATTGGGCGGATTTGAGCCCCTTCCCTGAAACTCAGCAATAAAACTATGACCCTCCCGACGACTGTCTCTGTTTAACTCATTCCCTGGAGACCTGGTCTTTGGTTCAGTCAACAAACATTTGCCTTAATCTCCTGTGTGCCAGGCCCTGTACAGGGTGACGCCGGGGACCCGGGTGAGTCACATCCAGTCCCTGCGAGAAGCTCCATGCTGAAGGGGTCCGGGGCGGGGGGATGGACACCGACAGAGGCAGCTGCATGCAGGTGCTGTACACTCTGAGCACGGGTGACGCCACGCGCCTGGGAGCCCGCCTGGGGCACCTGAGCTGGCGCGTGGGGCAGAGAGCGTTCCCAGAGAGAGGGCATCTCGGCTGAGGCCTGAAGGACGCCTTTCTGTGAGGTCGGGAGAAGGGCTTTCATCTACAGAGTGTTTGCCGGGGCTCCCAGGGGCCAGGCCCCTACCGAGACTCGGGGTATAAGAGGGAACGAAGCTGGAAGTTCAGGGTCTGTTTGGGGAGTCAGACAACAATGAAAACCTCGTGTGGGGATGGAGAGCTGGGGCCCGGAGTCAGACTTGGGGATCTGAGACCCTCGCTCGCAGTTAACCGGCCGGGGGGGTCTCGAGTGAGTGACATCCCATGTCTGAGCTTCGGTTTCCCATCTGGTGATCAGAATAGGAAGGGCTTAGTGCAGTGGTTAAAGGCTCGGGATCTCGCTCTCAAGGCCCTAGCCAGGCCACTCCCTGGCTCTGGGAGGACTCTGGCAGGTTCCCACTCCCTGAGCCCGGATTCCCTCCTCCCTCGGGGCAGTTAGTAATAACACCCGTGTTCTGGTTGTCTGGCATGGCATAATGAATCACGCCAAAACTCAGAGGCTTAAACCAGCGATCATTTATTTTGCCCATAAATCTGAAATTTGGGCAGGGCTTGGCAGGACAGCTCACCTCTCCAGGCAGCCTCAGTTGGGGTCTCAAGTGGGGCCAGAGGATCCACATCCAAGATGACTCAGTTATGCAGCTTGCAAGCCGGCCGGGGTTGTTGGCTTGAGCTGGCTGTTGGCCAGAGGCCATGACAACTCTGGGGCGGTGGGGGTGGGGCCCTGCAGGAGCTTTGTCACGACATGGTGGCTGGGTTCCAAGAGGGAGCGTTCCATCACACTTGAAGTGGAAGATGCCAGTCTCTGGGCCGAGATGCAGACCCTGGCATGGGGTCCCTTTCTCTTGGCCTGGTAGTCAGAAGCCAGCTGGATCCGAGGGGGGGGGGCGTAGACCCCTCCTTAAAGATGCAGGCATCTTTAAGCTATAAAACTTAGCCCATTAGTGCAGCCCCCCCAGAACCACACTTGGCACAAGGAAGGTGCTCACTCTATGATTACCATTGTTGGTACCATCAGCATGGTGAGAACTCACTGATAAGCTCAGAGGACTGACTGTGAGCTGAGCAGAGGCCCTGAGCCCAGCCTGGAGTGGTCGGAGCTTTCTGAAGGGAGTGAGCACCTGACTGCCCTGAGCCAAAGCCCAGCTCCACCCTCTGGCTGTGCAACCTTCTTCAGGTCCCTGGACCTCTCTGAGCCATAGTCCCCTGGCCTGTAAAATGAGGATAATGACACCCCAGCTCATAGGGCATTTGGAAGTGTTCAGGCAGATAATGCCTGGGAAGCATGTCACATGGTTCTTAGTGCAGGAAAAGTGGTAATTATTATTATGATTCTTAATTAGGTGAGGCTGCTGGACAAGTTGGGGGAGCGGGTGGTGGAAGGAGTGAGCAGAGCATTCCAGGCAGAGGAGAGACTGCCTGTAAATCTGGGAGGGGAGAGATGGGGCATAGGAATGGCTGGATGTTCAAAAAGTAAGAGGGTAGAGGGTGTGACCGGAGTGGGTAGGTCTGGGCCACTCTGGGTCTGGAAGGAACCTTGGATATCTCCTGAGGGCTCAGGGGAGCCACGCACAGGAGGGGTAGGGGTAGAAAGGGATCAAGTGTGGATCCACGAAGTGGTGGAGTCTGGAGGGAGGAGGCTGGGAGAGAGGATGGGTCTGGCTAGTGGGAATGGAGAGGAAGGGGCAGAGCAGAAGAGGAGAGGAGGGAAGAGGGTTCCCAGCCTCTGCATAGATGTGGAACCACACTTGAGATGAAGAACCCAGGAAAGGGCTTGTGTTGGGGGAAGTTGCTGAGTTCGGTGGAACACAGGGCATTTGAGGCCCTAGGGGGCAGGGAAATGCAACTCTGGGTCTTGGGAGGGGGTGCCTGTGGAGACTTGTTCTGAGGGCAGCAAGGAGCTGTGGGAGGATTTGGAGCGAAGTAGAAAGAGAGTCGGATGCAGGTATCTGAGGCTGCAGGCAGGCCAGAGTGGGCTCAAGTCCATAGTCCGGTGAGAGGAAGCCTGAACTAAGGCCAAGGCCATCAGAGGTGGAGCTCTCTGAAGGGTCACTTCGCCCTCCTCCAAGAGGTCGTCCTGGCTTCTGTTCCCCGTGAGTTTGCTACCACGTTTCCACTGGGGGGCCCAGCTCTCCCTGTCTTCACCCAGGGGTGGGGAGTGCCTGGGTCAGACGGGACCAGCTGATGAGGACCAGTGGGGCAGGGTGGCTGGCTCTGCCACTAGATTGGGGGTGGGGGATCCTGGCACCTCCCACTGGGTCTGGCTTCCTTCCCCACCCAGGAAGCTACCAGTCCTGTCGGACTCGTCGACCAGGGAGGCCCAGGTGCAGCCCCGGAGTCTTGCTGCAGTGTCCTCACGGTGCGGCCAGCACCATGGACACCTCACGGGCTCTGCTGCTCTTCCTGCTCCTGGGTAAGTCCCCTGCTCAACCCCTTCCCCACTGGTTCCCCTGCTCAGCAGACCCCCAACGGCCTCTCCTTCTGTCCTTGCAGCCTCCGGAGGAGGGGTCCTCAACCCCGGAGCCTCTTCTAGAGTTCAGCAACCCAGTTTCTCCCTGGATTCAGAAAGCTCTTCCCAGAGCCCAGGTTCAAAAGTCTCCATCCAACCCCCCAGCTGGAAATTTCCAGATCAGTCTCCAGGTCCAAAAACCACTGCTGTTGTCCCTCATTCCAAATGGTTTCCTGAGGCCTCGAATTTGAGTGATGTGCCTCTGTCCATCTGGTCAGATGTTTCCGCTGAGGGCCAAAAGTTGAGCCTGGATCCTGCCTTCTCTGAAACCCCCGGTTCCGAAGTATTTTCTGTCTTGGCTTCTCAAGTTCCTGCCAAAGACTCAGAGCCCTCCTCTGTTAAGACCCCAACTTCAAACATTTCAGCCCAAAGCCCAGACTCTGAAGCATCCGTTGAGACCCCAGGCTCAGAATCCTCCCCTGAGGATCAAGATCTTGAAATCTCTGCCCAGAACCCTGAATCCAACGTAACTGCAGTAGCCCACCCCATGGAAAGCCTCCCCCGGCAAGTGGGGAGTCCTCTCTCGGTACTAGTGGGGACCGCCATCCAGCTCCCTCTAGTTCCGGTTCCCAGCCCGGGCCCTCCTGCTCCTCTGGTTGTCTGGCGTCGAGGCTCCAAGGTGCTGGCAGCTGGAGGCCTGGGGCCAGGGGCCCCCCTGATCAGCTTGGACCCTGCTCACCGAGACCGCTTACAATTTGACCAGGCCCAGGGGAGCCTGGAACTGGCCTCCGCCCGGCTAGAGGATGCTGGGGTGTACACTGCTGAGGTTATCCGGGCTGGGGTCTCCCGGCAGATTCGGGAGTTCACCGTGGGTGTGTATGGTAAGTGGGCACAGAGGTCCAGAGTGCAGCCCCTTTGGGAAGGTGGCTGCTGTCTGATCATGTTTTCTCCCCTGAGGTAGGGGTCCCCCGACAGGGGAGAGAGCACTTCTAAGTTGGAGGGAGGAGGGATAAGAGGGGCTGGGGGTCAAGACAGGGGTTCTTGAGGGAAATTGGACCTGGGGAATCAAGACCCCTGGAGAATCGGAATCCTGAGTCTCTGAGAGGAGAGAGTGGGGGACTCAGACTTACCGGTCTGTGAGGAGGGGGACTCCTGGGGCTGGGCCAGGAAGCCCTGGGTGGGAGGAGTGGAGAAGGCTGGGGCCTGGAGTCCTGACTATACAGCAAGAGGGGGCCAGGAACCGGGTCCTGAACCCGTCTCCCCCTCCCAGAGCCGCTGCCCCAGCTGTCGGTGCAGCCCGACACCCCTGAGACCGAGGAGGGGGCGGCCGAGCTGCGGCTGCGCTGCCTAGGGTGGGGGCCGGGTCGTGGGGAGCTGAGCTGGAGCCGGGACGGACGCACCCTGGAGGCAACGGACCCTGAGGGAGCAGAGCCACCCCGGATCCGCACAGAGGGCGACCAGCTGCTCATCACGCGCCCTGTGCGCGGCGACCAGGCCCGGTACACTTGTCGCGTCCGCAGCCCCTTCGGCCACACGGAGGCTGCGGCCGACGTCAGTGTCTTCTGTGAGTGGGGGTGTGCCTCGGGTCGGGGGCCGGGATCCGGGAGCTCAGCCTCCTTAGTCGGAGGCGGAGGGGGGATCGGAGGTCCCCTGGAGCGCCCCAGGCTCGTGGCGGAGTCCCGGGTGACCCTGACTCTCCCGGTCTGGATCCCTCCATCCAGACGGCCCGGATGCGCCGGTCATCAAGGTGTCCTCGGATCGCGACGCCGCCCCCGCCCTGTATGTCACCGCGGGCAGCAACGTGACCCTGCGCTGCACCGCCGCCTCGCGGCCGTCCGCCGACATCACGTGGAGCCTGGCCGACCCGGCCGAGGCCGCGGTGCCCTCCGGCCCGCGTCTCCTGCTGCCGGTGGTCGGGCCGGGCCACGCCGGCACCTACGCCTGCCTCGCCGCGAACCCGCGCACTGGCCACCGCCGCCGTTCCCTGCTCAACCTCACCGTGGCGGGTGAGCGCGGCCCGTAGGTGGGATCAGCAAATAAAGGAATTACCTGGGAAGGAGGCGGGGTCGTTCTAGAAAGGAGCGAGTTGTCTTAGATGTGGGACGGGGCGCAGCAGGAGGGCACAGACGGGGCGCAGCAGGAGGGCACAGACGTCTGGCTGCAGGCCGGGAGTAACTCGGTGGGAGGGGTTATGTTTGCGAGGAAAGAAATCAGTGCCGAGATGTGGTCTTCTTGGGAAAGAGAGGCCGTCGGTGGGGCTGCAGCTGCCCGCTCAGCCCGGACGTTTCTGGGAGAGAGAGCTGGGTGGTAAGAGAATGGGGCGCGGATGGCACCTACGGGCCGGTGCCAGGTGCAGAAGGGTCGGCGCAAACGCGCGGAGAGGCGGGCTGGAGGGGTGAAGGGGGAGAGGCAGGCCCCTTGATCTCTCCCTCCTCTCCACAGACCTGCCTCCCGGGTCCCCACAGTGCTCAGTCGAAGGCGGTCCGGGGGACCGCAGCCTCCGCTTCCGCTGCTCTTGGCCCGGCGGGGTCCCTGCCGCCTCCCTGCAGTTCCAGGGTCTCCCCGAAGGCGTCCGCGCGGGGCCAGTGCCCTCTGCGCTCCTGGCTGCTGTCCCCGCCCACCCCCGGCTCAGCGGTGTCCCCGTCACCTGCCTCGCTCGTCACCTGGTGACCACACGCACCTGCACTGTGACCCCGGGTGAGAGCCGGTGGGACTTCTTTCCTGTTTCCCGAGGAGGGGCGTGTTTCTTAGCTCCTTTAGGAAATGAGAAAGGCAGACTTCTAACTCCAGGAAAAGATTTCCTTCGTCTTAAACCCTACAGAAGGACCAAGGTTGTTCCTATACTGCAAGCAGGGAAAAGGGCCACAGTTTCTTTCCTGGACCCAGGAAGAGGGCTGACACCTTCCTGCCTGTCCCGAGCAATAAAGGCTCGAGAACGATATGAATTCCCTAGCCCAGGACCGGGTCCGTAGTATGTATCTCGTAAGGCGTTATTAAGGACATCTGATGACTGAACGAGAGTGAGTGAATGAGCAGTGCTTCCTGCTTTGGCTAAAGTTTCACAGTGGTTTCCTTCCCCAGAGGGCAGGGCTTGGACTCCAGGGTGACGTCTTGACTTGGCTGGGTTTCTTCTACCTGCAGAGGCCCCTCGGGAGGTGCTGCTGCATCCCGCAGTGGAGGAAACACCGTCTGGGGAGGCAGAAGTGTCGCTCGAGGCCACTGGCTGCCCTCCACCATCCAGAGCATCTTGGGCCCGGGAAGGGCGGCCGGTCGCCCCCGGAGGTGGGGGTCGCCTCCAGCTCAGCCAAGATGGGCACAGGCTCCTCATTAGCAACTTCAGTTTGGACTGGGACCTGGGAAATTACTCCGTGTTGTGCAGCGGAGCGCTGGGTGTTGGGGGCAACCAGATTACTCTCATTGGTGAGTGCATTCCTTTCCCAGGACCCAGAAGTCTTGCAGCCCTCTCTAACCTCAGATCCAGTCCCCAGCTCCTTCTCCCTCAGATCCAAGAGTTCAAGCCCTCAGTCCCTTCCTCTTGTAGGCCTAGAAGGCTCCCCAGACCCTCTGCTCCCAGGACCTCTGAGCCCAGGTCTGCAGCCCTCTTCCCTCTCCCCCTAGGACCCATAAATTCAACCTCCACCTTGATCCTCCCCAGGACCTTCCATCTCCTCATGGAGGCTGCAGAGAGCCCAGGATGCAGCAGTGCTGACCTGGGATGTGGAACGCGGGGCCCTGATCAGTGGTTTTGAGATCCAGGCACGACAAGAGGGTCCCGACCTGGGTAGAGCCACTACCTACAAGGACTGGATCTCTCTGCTCTTCCTGGGGCCTCAGGAGCGGTCAGCCGTGGTGCCCCTTCCTCGCCGGAACCCTGGGACCTGGGCCTTCCGTATCCTACCCACCCTGGGGGGCCAACCAGGGACCCCATCACAAAGCCGAGTCTACCAGGCCAGTGAGTTGGGGCTGTTGGAGCCTTTTCCTGGGCTGCCTCCCTTCAGTCTGTTTCCTTGTATCCTGCTTGTCTGTTTGTATCCTTTTCCGGGGGCTACGGTCACAACGGACCATAACCTGCATGGCTTGAACACACAGCAATGTCGTCTCTCCCAGCTCTGGAGGCCAGAAGTCAGAAATCCAAGGGGTCAGTGCTCCGTCTCAGGGAAATCGGGGCTGTGCACCCTCTGAGACTCGGGGCAGAGTCTTTGCGGGTCTCTTCCAGCTTCTGAGGGTGGCCGTCAGTTCTTGGCCTTCTGTGAGTTGTAGTCGCAATGCTCGGTCTCTACCTCCAGCTTCCCACAGCCTCCTCCTCCCTGTATGTGTCTCTGCCTTCTTGTGAGGGCTCTCGTCATCTCGGATTAGGGCTCATCCTGATGATCTCTTCTTGACTTGTTGGCTGAACTGTGTCCCCCCCCCAAAGATATATTGACTTCTTAACCCTCAGTACCTGTGAATGTAGCCTCATTTGGAAACACAGTCTTCGCAGAAGATTGACTCTATTTCTGTGATAGCGCCTTATTTCTGTCATAGCACATTTATTTTTCTTCTTAGTACAGCCTGTAATTGTTATTAATTGGTGCGTTCATTTCTGATTTCCCTAAAAATTAATCCCCATGAGAGTAGGTATCTGGGTCTGCTCACCGGTGGACTGTTACCATCTGGTAGAACGCCAGGCGCACCGCTTACTTAGTAAATGCTAAAAGAATTGAGAGTCTGGGGTCCCAGGAATTGGGTTCCGAAAGAATTGGAGCAGGGAGCTTAGGAAACTTGGGTCCAGCCCTAGCTCCTGTTCTCTTATCCTCCATCGCTGTCTCCTCCAGGTCCCACCCTGGGCTCCGGGGCCATTGCTGGCATCGTCCTGGGCTCCCTACTGGGCCTGGCGCTCCTGGCAGCACTTCTCTACCTGTGCATCTGCTGCCTGTGCAGCCTCAGGGGTAAGCGAGGGGCCCGCTGGAGAGGGTCCCTAGAAAGAGACCGGGCTGAACCAGTCAGCACTACCACAGGCTATTCATCCCGCCTTCTACCTCCATATCAGCCTATCAGAGTGAGGCCCCGCCCCTCACCGAGCTCCCCCGGTTATTAGCTGGGTTGGTGTGTTGCAACAGCCAATGACGTGCTTCTGTTTCTCGTTCCTCCCCTTTCTAGGAGACTCTCTCAAGAAAAAGAAGCGTCCCCCTTCCTTGACCCCTGTGGTTCCCCCACTGGAAAAAAAGATGCAGAGCGTAACCCCAGTGCAGACCTCACAGCCTCTGCCCCTCAAAGTCCCGCTGGAGGACCCTAGCCCAAACGGGGCCCACCAAGTGAGTGTCGGTGCCCCAGTGTCCTGGCATGGGGTGGAACCTTTTGTGTTCTAGGGAGAGGAGATGATCTGAGTCTTCTTCCTCCAGCTTTCCTTGTTGGTTTACAAAGTCGGTAAATAACCCCCCTCCCTTTTTAACACATAAATATTGGACAGGAAGTCCCATCACATTTTTGCTGTAGTAAGAATAAAATTCCAATTTCCCGCCAAAAGGAGGGAGAACTCCTTTATTCTTTTCCATAAAAACTGGCAAAACTTCCATCTTCTACCAGATGTGTGATGGAATGTCTTCTTCCCGGTGGTTGTCGCCTGTCTTATCTCTCCCAAGGGTGGGCGGACATTTCTTTTTTCCCTGTTGTAAATGGAGAGAACCCGGCTAACTCTGACTGATGTGAGCTAGCCCTCGAAAAAGGTGAGTCATGTCACATTCAGGGTGACCCCTGAGGTTGTCCTCCTCCCTTCCTTTCTCTTCCAGGCCGCTGTTCTCAGTCCAGTCATCTCTCCGGGTGGGGGCCCGAGGACTGTTCGGGCAGCCACGCAGGTGTGACCAAGGCCCGCTCTGCGCAGGATTTTTTTTTTTTTTTTTTTGTAGGACCTCCTGTTTTATTCCAAAAGCAGGCAGAGGGCCCTCCTGTCCTGCTGTGACTAAATACTGGCTCTGGGCATGGGACTTCCTGTCTCTCTCTCAGGGCAGAAGACTCTGCTTGTATTTGTGCAACTAAGGCGCTGTGGCTTCAGGGCTTGGAGAGACTCCTGCCGATCTACCCGTGTGGTTTGCACAGCCTCCAGGCAGGACCTACAGGCTTGGTAGGGGACAGGCTGGTGGACAGGCGAGGCTTGTCCTGTGCTGCTTCAAGCCCCAGGGGGCACCCAGCCTCATTGTCTCAGAAGGTCTTCCTACTGCCGGTCTCCTCCAGGCCATACCCATGCAGCTCCCAGCATCTGCATCTTGAAATAGCTCAAAACACATCCTCTCTTCTTTAAACCCTTCTAGGGGAGCCCATTGCCCTTCAGATATTGTCCCGACTCCTCACTGTGATTTTCAGAGCCTTGTGGTTGGGCTACTGTTGACTTCTGACCTCCCCTTCCCGTACTTTCACCCCTGCTACTCAATTAACAATAGGCTTTCTGTCCACCCAGCTCTATTTTGCCTCCCGGGCTTTGCCCCAGAGTTTGCTTTGCCTGGAACACCACTCTTTGCCCCGGGTTATTCACTTCTCAAGGACAATGCTAACTGAGCTACAATGATTTATAGGAAATATATATTTGCTCATTCCGATGACCAAAATATGTTTCTCAGATATCTTTGGTCTCCTTCGATCCACAGTTCTTGAAAAACGGTTCAGAGCCCTAAAGGAGAATTGAGTGACTTGTTCTTAATTAAGGTGACTTTTGGACCCCTCCCAAAGGGGGAGCTGGTTGCCTGGAGGACCAAACCTGTGATTAGAGGACTGGAACTGTCTCACACCGCTCCCTGCCCGCCCCTCCAGGAGGGGTTGGGATTGGAGGTTGAGTCAGCCAATGGCCAGTGACTTAGTCAATCATAACGATATAATGAAGCCTTCGCATAACCCAAGAAGCCAGCTCTTGGGTCCATTTCCAGAGAGTTTCCGCGCTGGGGGAACCAGAATGCTCCCCTGTGCCACTGAGCCGGGCTCCAAGCTCCACAAGGACAGAAGCTCCTTTGTTTGGGAGCTTGCCCTGGGTATCTCTTCATCTGGCTGTTGATTCATATCCTTTAATAAACTGGTAAATATAAGTAAGTGTTTCCCTGAGTTCTGCAGCCAGTCTAGGAAATTAATCAAATCCAAGGAAGAAGTCTTTGGAACCTCCAGCTGTAGGCAGTCGGTCAGAAGCCCCGGTAGCAGTTTAGGGCTTGCAGCTGGAATCTGAAGTGGGGAATGGGAGTGTCAGTCTTGTAGGAGTGACCCTTCACCTTTGGAATCTCATGCTATCTTTAGGGATACGGTGTCAGAATGGAGGTGAATTCTCAGACACCTGCTGGTGTATGAAAATTGGTGTGGGGGGATCCCCCCAATATTGGAATTGGGTCCAGAAACCCTAAAAATGTAACCATTACCAGCTTAGGAGACTGCCTTGGTCATGGGTTCAGTCTCACAGCCTCTGAACCTCTGGCTTCTCATACTTAACTTTGTATGTACTAAATTTGTTTACCCTCTTCCTCCTTCCTTCAACTGAGTATGTCAGGAAGGCAGAGACCATGTCATTATCCCCAGCACTTAACACAGAGCCTGGCACACAGCAAACAATTAATAAACACTGGTTGACTGAGCAAATGTTTTGGCACCGGTGGAAGGCTGGGCTTACCACTGCTCTCCCCAGAGTGATGCCTTTTCTCTCTTAGCTGGGTTTCTCATTGGAAATGTAGGGAGTGCATCAGTGAAGATTCCCTTGGCTGCAAGTAACAAAATAAACGGTGACAAAATAAATAGAGGTTTCAGGCTGGCTCAGCAACTTAGCGACCCGGGTTGGCATATTGTCTCATGTCGCAATATGGCTGCTAGAGCTCCAGACATCACCTCTTCATGCAACTGTATCTGAAGACAAAAGGAAGGGAGCAAGGTTCCCTTCCCACACTCCTTCCTTCGACCAACCTCATGAGTGAGGAAACAACTTTCCTGGAAACCCATTAGCAAACTTGCCTTATTGACCCCAAATTAGCCACATCACTGCAAGGGAGGCTGGGAAACCAAACATCTCAGCTTGTATCATGGGAGGTGGGTCTGCTAGCAAAGGAGGAAAAAACTAATGCATCTGTCTCAGGGAACAAAAGGATAAAAGTGAGGTATTCTGGTTCAAGATTGGGATGAAAGAGGCCTTTAGGGAAATAGAGCTCTTGGATCTTTTCGGAAAGGTGAAGGCTGGGGTACTGGGTACCTGGGTCCTCTATATCTTTTCTATATCAGACTTTTCATTTCCTTTTTAATCACTGGTAAGAAACCTAACACAACTTGGCTTATACTTCCAGGGGACTGTATTGCTTATGTAAATGAAGGTGGGCATCAGGTGAGCTTAGATCCAGCTACTCAAACGATGTCACGATGGACTCAGTTTCTTTAGACCTTTGTCTCTGTACTCTGTAGTGCTTCTACCATTCTCGGCCTGTACATACTATCTTCCCCACTGTTATTCCCACAGACCCAAGATCTTCCATGTAACAGCAATGGTGCAGATCTAGATAGATCTCACATCATTGTGTAATGGGTCAATTCCAAATCTACTAAAAGAGAGAGAGGGTAGAAAGATGCCGGGGAGGTACCACCAATGACCCTTGGCCCTCCATTCACCCAAATCCTTAATGACCCTGACACTTGCAGGCAGAGACTTTGGAAAAAGGCGTTTATTGGTGTGGTGGTCTCAACACTCCCCATGAGTTGGAACACACGGCCCCCAGGGCCCCCCCCGCCCCCTCCCTGGTGTCCCTCCCCCACCCCTCCCCAACCCGGACCCTGGGGATGGAAGACAATGTGGGATGGGGCCCACGCCCCCGTCTGAGGTACAGTCACTGCCCCTTGCCCCCTCCCCCTGCCCCTGCTCTGATCTCTTCTTCCCCAAGCTCTGGGTAGTGTGGTTTGGGGTGAGTGTTTCTAGCGGGTCTCCCAGGAGTCAGAGCTGGTGACTTGACATCTTGGTCTGGACTGGGGACGTCCGTGATGCCTCTCTCTTCCCCACTCTGTGTAAGTGGTAGGCATACTGCATATTCCTCCCATCAGAGCTGAGGTTACAGCGTCTCAGCGCCTCCTCCTGACAAGTTGCCCACTCTCAGGGGAACTACAAGCTGGCCACCAGCCGCAGGACAGCTGGAGCCGGGGGGCTATTGCTGGTCACTGTCGCTGGCATGTGTGTGTGTCTATCGGAGTGTGTGTGAGGGCGGTCAGGTCAGCCTTTGGGAGATACAGTTGGTGGAGAGGTCGGGGGTGGGAGACCAGCAAGCCCACACCTGTGGGTGGCTGCAGCGGGCTGAGGGGAGCCGGGGGTGGGGTAGGGCAAAGCACTGAGATGACAGGTGACCACGGGCACCAGTCTGACAGTTGGATGGAAGCACCGATTGGCCCAGATGGGGCCAGAAAGTCGGGGGAGGGGAGGGGACAGAGAGAGTGGGAAGGTCTCAGGCTGCTGAGCCAGTGATGGGGCCTCGCTCGGCTGGAGGCAGCTGATGGTTGACAGCAAGGAGGCCCAGAGCCAAGATGGAGCTCTCCCACCTGCTCACAAAGGCTGAATGAAAGCTTGACAGGCGAGTGCGCGACACCCCTCCTCACTCCCAACCTGTCCAGGAGACACTCTCTCAACAGAGAGGGGAGGGGGTGCTGTGCGTGCATATACTGGGGACGCGGGGAGCCCGGAAATCCTCTCCTCACAGCTTCTGCCACGAAGCCCACATACCTACCTCCAGCCAGAGGTGAGAGGCAGCAGCACTGGGGGCAGTGGGCGTGGGGGTTTTGGGGGAGGGAAGATTGCTGAGCCCCTCCCCCCACACACATACACACGCGTGCAGGCTCATGCTCACACACACCCACTACATACACACGATCCGGTTGACAGCCTGAGCTAAGAGAGGGGTGTGGGGTGGCCGGGGGTGGGTCACAATCGGAAACGTGAAGGGTGGCGAAAATGGCTGTAGAAAGATGCATAATTTTGCGTTATCCCTCACAGTGATGGGTTCTCTAAAGAGCTTTCCTCCTCTTCCTCCTCTCTTCTTCCTCCTCGGTGGCAGAGAGCTCTTCCGCCCCCTCGAGACCCACGGCGCTTGCTCTCCCTTTCTCTCTCGCTCCCGACCTCAGGCCCCGCGCAGGGGGAGGCGAGCTGCATCCGGTTCTTCCTACATCCTCCACCACAGCCAGCCCAGGGCGGAGAGCAGGGTCAGGGGCCCCGGGGGCCTCGGGGCTGAGTTCTCCAGGGATCCTGGGCCTGGGGAAGGAGAGAGCGTCACGGGGGTGGCCTGGGAAGGGGAGACCCCGTGTGTCTCGCTGTTCCCTGTGTGCGCCCTGTCTCCAAGGGTGTCTTTGAGCCTCCCTCTCTAGGGGCTTTCCTGGGGCTTTTGCTCAGCGTGCCTGCTCTCCCCACTCTGATCTGAGTCTCAGCATCTCGCCGAACATTGCTTCTCTCTGCCGCTCAGCCCCTCTCTCTCGGCCCCTGTCTTTCTCAGATCTTCACGTCGTTGAGGTCCATCCAGTACGGGTACTATCCGGTATGGCTACGAAGCGTCTGGCAGTCAGCGCGCGGGACACGGTACCCTTGGCTTTTCTCCCCAGACTGGCTACGGCCCCCACTTCAATACTTTACTACCACGTCCCCCTTCACCCGGCTACTCGAGCCAGCACCTGCGATCGCCTCGACTCCACTTCCTGCTTCCCTCCGCCTTCGAAACATCTCCCGCCGCAGCGACTTTGCGCCACCGCTCCTGGCCTGGGTTACCGCGGTCGCCCCTTCCCTGGTCCCTCGGCCTCCACCTTGCGCCCCCTACAGGCCACTCCTCAAACAGCAGTCAGTGACTCCAGAACCATCAACCCCTTGTCAGTCCCTTGCTTAGCAGCCTCCAGGGGTCTCACCCTGCAATAGAATAAAACCCCAAATCCTTTCCATGGCCCATGAGACTTTGCCTCTCCTTCCCTCTTTAGCCTGAGGCTCCACGGTGATCACTCTGCTCAGGTCACGCTAGCCTCCTTGCTGGGCCTTTGCGTACCTACAGCGTTCCCTCGGCCTGCAAAGCTCTTCCCGCAGACCTCGGCAGGGCTGGCTGCTGCTCACCGCTCAAGTCTCAGTTCCGCCCCCTAGTGGGCCCTCAATGAGTCGACATCCACTGAAGGGATGCGTCTCTCGCTCAGTCACGTTGCTTGGGTCTCAGCTTGGGTCACTTTCCCAAGTTCGCGGTCAGTCTGGGGCAGTCCCGGCCCCGCCCCCCGCCCGGCCCCGCCCCTCCCGCTCGGACGCACGCAGGAGGCGCATGGAAGCGCTGGACATTCCCAGCCGGTTGGCGGCGCGACACGTGTAGTTGCCGTAGTGCCGGGCGCTCACGTTGGCGAAGAGAAGCATCGAGCGGGTGCGCTCCGTCTGCACCTTCAGGCCCTCGGCTGCACCGCTGATCAGCCTGCCGGGGATCTGGGTCAGGGACCGGGCCGTGGGACCCTGGCCCGGGACCCCCTCGGGGTGCAGATCCCACTCCATCCCCCTCCTCCCGACTCTCATCCTCCCCGATTTTCCGGAAACCCCTCATTCTGCCCCCTGCCCCAAAGACCCCTAGCTTCGGGCTCTAGCTCCCCATGGATCCGTGGACCACTCCCACAGGCACCCCTCTCCAGGCACCCCTACCCCTCAGGGTCACTGGACTCTCCCGGTGTGTGCCCCCAATCTCTACAGGCTCCCAGACCCTGCTGGACCTCAACCAATGGTCCTCTGAATCTTCCTCGCCATGTCGTGAGCATCGACCCCCAAACTTCCCTGAACAGCCCGAAGAGACAAGTTTCCAAATTCATATCGTGGGGCCCAAGGTTTCAGTAAGCTCCCTGAGACCTCCCTTGGGGCCCAGAGGACCCCCATCCCCTAGAAGCTGGATCCCCGGTTCTCGGGACCTAGGGCTTGGCTACCTCCCCCCCCCCGCCCAGGCCCGCAGCGCACGCCAGGGTGCTGTCCTCACAGTCTGTCATCCTTGTACCACTGGAAGTCCGCAGGGGGCACGGCCATGGCTTCACAGCGTAGGAGGGCGGCCCGGCCCAGGGCCGTGCGGGCACTGGTCACATCCGTGATGGTTGGAGGATCTGGCCAGGGGCAAGAGTCTGTGAATTCTCCTAGCGAGGTGAGGTCTAAGGGGTTCTGTCCCCATCCCCTCCTCCCTCCTTCCCAGGCGTCCAGCATGCCCATGCTCTTCCCCAGGGACCCAGGGCCTGCCCCCCTTTCATGAGGAGTGCCAAGGGGGCTCACAGTTGACTGTGACCAGCACGCGGCGGCTGTCGGGCGCCGAGTTGACGCCGTTGTGAGTCACGCACTCATATTCCCCGGCCTGGCCTCGCTGGATGTCAGAAATCTCCAGAATCTCGCCCTCGGAGGTGAAGCCGTCTGTGCGGGGAGGGAATGGGAGGGGGCGGGGCCGGACACAAACACTTAACACGGGACAACACGGGCACAACACGGACACACATCAGCGGGGCAGGCACCGCAGGGCCTGGAGTGCCCGGGTCAGTGTGAGCCAGGAGGGGCTTGCAGGGTTTGGGGGCAGGGGTGTGGATCCCCGGCCTGGGATCTCCTGCTAGGGGTGGGGCAAGGAATGAGGGTCAGGAGCCTGGTAACTAGAACCCAATGGGGAGAGTCCTCTCCCAATGGGGGAGTTCTCCCAATGGGGAGAATTTGGGGATGCAACCGTTCCAGGGATCTGGGAGTTCACCTTTCAGATCATGAGGCTCACAGAACCTAGAGGAGGGATTCCAGGATCTTGAAGCTCAAAAAGATCCAGATAATACAGACCCAAGGAGGGGGCGGTCCAGAGTTCTGGGATCTTATTCTTGGGTTCAGGGAATCAGGATCAAGTAATTGGGATCAGTAATTCAAATATCTCGGGGCTCATGACACATCACTAGGGTCGGAAGACCCTTTGGGACAAAGGGCATCTAGGGATCAGGATCTCGAGCCCAGGACTGTGGGGCTTAGATGATCTGGTGTGAAAGGATCCAGGATCTGAGACCGAGTTATTGGGTTCTGGGATCTCGGGGATAGAGTGATTGGCACCACTGCTCTCTAAAGACCCAGTGACTGAGGGTCTAGCGATCTGGGGGGTGGGGGTGGAGATCCAGGCACACGAGATGCTGGATATCATGTTCAGGTACCGTGGGGCTATGTTTGGGGGGAGCCTAGAGTAGTGGTCCTCAGCTCCATCACCAGAATCACCTGAAGGGCTTGTTAAAACAGACTGGTGGTGGTGGTGGTGGTGGACGGGGGAGATTCTAATTCATTAGGCCTGTGATGGTTCCAGAAGGGGTATTTCTGGCAAGCTCCCGGTGATGCCGATGCTGCTGGTCTGGGGACCACAGTCTGAGAATGGCTGGGCTAGAGCATCTGGCAGAGGAGATGTAGTGAAATGACCAGGAGATGGGAACATAGGCAGGGGCCACAGGTTATAATCTGCCTTAGGGTTAGTGGTAGGGACTGAGGACCCAGAATTAAGTTAGCCAGTGGGGAAGAGGCCAGGGCTACTGGGGTGGGGACAGGGAGCAGGCTGGGGTCCAGCAAGTGAATTAGAGGCAGTGGTCCCGCCGCCCTGCGGGTGCTGAAGGCTCTAAGGCTCTGGGGGCTGCTGGCAACATAACGGGGTCAGTGGGGAAGGGGGAAAGCGAGTCATGACAAGGTTTGGGGGAATGAGGGATGGAAGAAAGGGGGAGTCTGGGAATCTAGCTGGGGATAAGGGAGATCAAGGGGCCCAGATTGCAGAGTAGGGAAAGAGGTTTGGGGCCAGGGGTGGGGTCCTCACCTCGGAGCTGCCTCCAGGTGACTGTGGGCTCCGGCCGTCCCACGGCCAGGCAAAGCAGGTTCACATTACCCCCCTCATTCACTGTCACAGGCGAGGAGATGTTCACGATGCGGGCGGGGACTGCAGGCCAGAAGGGGAGAGGTCAGCGAGAGGCCGAATATGGCCTCCAAGGACCCAAGAGCCCTGGCCCCCAGCCCCTCCTCCCTTAGATCGAGAGGCCCAGCCAACATTCCCTCCATCTTTCTGAGAATTCCTCTGCGTTTCTCCCTTGCCTCTGGGTCTGGCTCCTTGTCTAACTGCTGGTCTCTCTTTCCTGTTCGTTTGCAGTCTCTGTCTCTCTGTCTCTCTCTCTCCCCCTTCATCCCAACTTGGTTTCTCTGCCTTCTGGTCAGAACTCCTCCCACCTTATCTCTGTCTACTTTTATTTATTAATTGTTATTATTCTTATTTTAGACAATTTATTTCTATAACAAATACTCATACGGTGCTTCTGGCATGGTAACCCTGTTCTCAGTGTTTTACACAAATTAGCTCATTAAACCTTCACCACCCTGCCACCCCCTGGGGTAGATGTCGCTATAGTCATCAATTCTAACACATATGGCTGTTTCTCCCACCCACTGGAACCTTATTCCAATCAGGAGGGCCTGCCAACATGGGATGCCGGAGTTTAATTGGCGGGGTTATTTCTCTTTTCTTTTTTGGCAGAGCATAAAATAAAGATGCCCCTTCCAGCTGACCATGTCTTGGATCTGATGCATGATAGAGTCATTCCCATTTTACAGATGCGGAGTCCGAGGCCGTCCGGCTTGCTCAGGGTTCCTCAGCAGCTGGGTGGTCTAGCTCCCGAGTCGGGGCTTGTCATGGACCCTGTGGGCTGTCTCTGTCTCTGGGTTCCTGTCTCTCCAACAGCTCCCTGCCCTCCTGAGCTCTGTCCCCTGTTGATCTCTCTGTCTCCTGCCCACCTCTCTCTCTGAATTCTGGGACATCTAGCCACACGGACCTGCTCTGCACACCCAACTCATTTTCTCCCCTGGCCCCTGCAGCGCTGCTCTGTGTCTGGTACAGCACTGCCCCCAGCTGAAGGTCTCAGCTCAGATGAGCCACCTCCTTAGAAAGTCAGCTTCAAAAGGGCAGGGAGAACCCGCCTGGCTCCTTCTCCATCCCCCATGCCTAGAGCAATGCCGGCACATAGTAGGTGCTCAGTAAACAGAATTGAGGGGGAGCACAGCTGCAGTCTTCCCTGAGTACCCCCTCACCCCTGCAGCTCTCCTGCCCTAGAAGCTGTCATGCTGAAAGGTCACTTTCTGGGTGTCTGTCCCTCCTTCCGCTTGGCTGAAATCTGCGAGGGCAGGGTGTGCGTCTGCCTTTCACACCGTGTATCCCCAGGATCGGGGATCAGACAATTGGCAAGGACGCGAGGATTCCCTCCCCTCTGTGCCCTCCGTCCCCTCTGCCACCCAAGGCCCAGCTGAGGGCTCACCGTGGACGATGAGGTAGACCTGAGTGGTGTACGGCTGGTGGCGGGTCTGGAAGGAGCAGGTATAGAGGCCCTCGTCGCCAAGCCCCACCTGGGTGATGAGGATGGAGAACTCCTCGGGCGTGTTAATGAGCAGCCGCACCCGCGGGTCACTGGTCCAGCGGTCATTGCCCGCGTACAGGATGTTGGAGCGGTTCAGCCAGGCCACACGGGTCACATGCTCGTCAATGAAGCAGCTTTAGGGAGGACAAGGGCGGAGGGTTCTTCTCTCCCACACCCCAGAAGGCCCTCCAGGTTCTGCCATCGTGGGAGCTCAGGGGTGGGGAGAGGAGGGCTCACTGCATCGCCAGTTCCCACTGAAGCCCTGTGTGGGAGACGTGACTGGGCCCACTTTACAGGTGGGTAAACTGAGCCTCGAGTTTGAGCCCAAGTGCGCAACGGAAGGGTAGCTGATGGTTACTGAGTGAATGTTGTGTGCTAGAGACTGGAAAAGTATCTGGAGCACTCTGGGAGAGACAGGCAGAGATGCAGAGATGAGGGAGAGAGACCCAGGGAGAGGGGGACAGAGACCCAGAGCGAGGGCAGACCCAGTGTAGGGAGCAGCACTGAGTTGGGGGAAGAAGCCTGGCTCCCATCTGTTAAGTGGTCACAGTGTGCCGTGCTCTCCAAACTTGGAATGTGTGTACAAAATCTTGAATCCCCATGGCAGCCCTCATAGTGGTTATCATCCCTCCACCCATTTCACGGATGGGGACACTGAGGCCCAGGCACAGAACCAGGCCCAGAGTCCATGCCCCTAACCACCTCTCCTGACTGACAGGGGCCAGGCTGGCCATGCAAGTCAGGATTGTCTTCTGAGGCAGGCGACAGAGCGGGACTGGGTGATTTCAGAGCCCCTGAGATCTGAGGTACCTGAGGGTGGCGTTGTCGCCTTCACACACTGTGTAGTTGTCCGCGGGAGAGCTGAACTCCAGGCTCTGGGACAGCAGCCCTGGGGACAGGAGGGGCAGCTCAGCGGGGACTGGACACGTCTGCACCCACAGACATTTCCCACACCCCGTGGCAAACACAGTCATCGGTGTTTCCAGAGACGCGCCGCAGACGCGCTCGAAGCAAACACACGCAGCCTGTCGCGTTCCACAAGCTCGCGCTGACTCAGACCGGGACACACAGGCCTACACGCCTCCAAAGACACTGAGACCGCGTCCCCCTCACGCCCCACAAACACGCGCGCGCACACACACGTACACATATTCACAGAGCCCATGCCCAGAGGCACACCCATATACATACGCACATACACAATCGCATAAATGTGTATGCAGACATGCACACACGTGTCCACACAGATGCTCACATACAGTGTACACACGCACACGCGCTCAAAGTTCAAGGACACACGGAGCCATGTATAGACTCACACAGGTGCACATGCAGACACACAGATGCACACGTGCACGGGCGCCCACACATTCAGGCTCATGACGCGCACACACACAGATCCATGGACGCATAGCAATTCAGAAACACGGGGAAATACAGAGTCGCCCGCACGTGTGCACAGACCTACGGACACAGAAACGCGAACACGTGCTCCCAAACACAGGCGCGTGCGTGTCTCCACTCAGACACACAGCTATCGAGGATGCACACATTCGCCCTTGGGCCCTGTGTACAGCCACAAGGACGCGACTCAGACACACCCGCCTGCCCGGGCTCGCGGGGCACACCTGCAGGCGCACACCCACGCCAGCCCGCACCCTCCAGCGCAGCTCATGGGCACCATCGCCCGGCAGAGCCCACACCCCCACCTATTCATGTCTGTGGACCGTGGCCAGTGGGCTGGACCAGGGCCAGGGAGTGGGGGCTGGGCATGCAGAGGCGGAGGCGGATGGAGCCGCACAGGGCGGGGGTGGGGGGGGGAGAAGGCTGGATGACCTTGGATGCCTGGGGAAGGAGGGCTCGGCATGGGGCTGCCCTGCCCCCGCCCTCGCATGAGGAGCTAATTAATCTAATGAATTAATTGCCCGTGCCGCCCCAATGACTCCCATGGGCCCTCTCCATCAGCAGCCCCTCAGGACTGGGCTGGGGCAGAGCCAGTGTGGAGGGCTCCCCAGGTCCTGGGGTTTGAGGTGGGCCCTGCAGCCCCTCACCGTGGCCAGAGTCACTTCTGGATGCAGGGAAGGGGCCTGCCTGCTCCCGAGCTGTGCAGAGTGGCCGCGGCCACACACAGCCCTGGTAACAGCAGGAGACGGCCGGGAGACAGACACGCACAGAGACAGACACATCGCCGGGGCCCGGGGAAGACACCCAGAGCCCAGGCTGGGCCCGGAAACAGTCTGACACTTCAACACCCAGAGGGCAAGGGGGCCTGCTTGGGGGCCCAGGGTACACACACTCCTGCTGACACACAGCCCGGGACCCATGCCCAGCAGAAGGTCACCCCACTGTACACAGATAGACCTACACCGTCGCACTGACACCAACAGCCCCGCACGCAGGTGGGGGCTGTCTACATGCCACCGGTTATAGCCCCATCCGGGGGGCCATTGGTGGCTCGCTCGCTCTCTCTCTCACACACATACACACTAGCCTCATCAGTCACGCTGACACTACCAGCCGAAGGGCCGTGCTCACCACCCCCCGCCCCTGCACTCTGGAAAGTGGTGCAGAAAGCTACAGTGTGTGAGGAAACAGTTACCCTGTCACAGCCTCTCAAATACAAAGGAGCCGCCCGGGCCAAGGATCAGGTGCATGCAGTCACGCTGTCACCAACGATCAGATCACACACACACCTCCGCACACACACACGCCACGGGACCTGTCATACTCCTGCTCACACACTCCCAGACCTGGGCTTCTCCACTTTGGCCCCACTGACGTTTGAGGCCAGATGCTTCTCCCCTGTGGGGACTGTCCTGTCCCCACCAGGGACTGTGAGGACTCCATACCACTATCCCTGGGATCTACCCACTGGATGCCAGTAGCTCCCCCCTTCACAGTGGTGATGATCACAACTGCTTCTGGACATTGCCCGATGATGCCCCGTAGGGGGCAAAATCCCCCCTCCTCCTGCGGTGACAGCCACCGTCCAAGGTTACAGGAGGCCTAGCCGTGAAGACGGAGCTGTCCAAGGTCCCCCAGGCTAAGCCCTGGGCTACACCAGCTGCCGCTGGCAGGGGCAAGGCCCACAGACACAGGTGGACCTCAATCCTATGTCCTGGCAGACAGAAATACAGACACACACTCCTTCCAGAGGGATCTCCCTAACACTGAGAGCTGCCTCTGCTGCTCCCTTGGCTCCCTACTGCCCCCAGGGACAGAACTCAGCCCCTCAACCTGGGTCCGAGACCCTGGAGTCACTCTCCTGCTTTGTCTCCCCTAGTGCGTGTGTGTGGCCCAGCTCCACATTCCCCACTTTTCTCCTGGTCCCTCTGTCTCACCGCTTATGACAAAAATGCTTTTCCAGGGGTCTATTATAATGAGGCCTCTCCTAGGAGAGACAGCGAATATGAGCTCCTGCCCTGCTCCCAGGGGACCCTGGATCTGAGTCATCTGCTTCCCCCACCTGCTCGTGCAGGGCAGAGCCTGGCTCAGACCATCTGTGTCCCCAGCATGCCCAGCTCCAGGCTCAGCTGAGGGCAGTCCCAGGAGGTAAGAGATAAAGGAATCCGTGTCTCAGGCAGGTCTTGGATTCTTGGTCCCTGTGTCATGAGTCTGCTTGCCTGTCTCACACAATTCCCAGGCTCCAGGATCAGGACCCTCCTCCCTGCTGTGTGACCTTGGACAAGTCCCTTCTCTTTCCTGGCCTTTGGTAAGTGGAGGTAGGGGTTAGGTTAGTCACTCCACACCCACTCAGTCCCTGAGCACTGCTCTTCCCTCTGTCTCAGTCCTTATCACCCCGGATCCTGTCTGAACCTGTGTCCCTCACCAGATGGGAGTCCCTCAGGGAGAGGCCTGGGTCTGACCCACCTCCAGGGTTCCAGCATTGCTGGCTCTGGGCCTGGCCCACAGGAGGCCTCAAAAGATGTTTAATGTAAAAATAAATAAGCCGGTACACATGAGATCTACTCTGTAGGAATTCTGCTTGGAAAACTCTCCCTTAATTCTGGGAAGCCCTCCTTACCCCCTCTAAGCCTGGTCTGTATTCCCACAGTGCCTGGACTACCTCCATTAGAGCCCACATCACACCATGGTGGCCATCTGCTGTCTGCCTCCCCCTTCAGACTAGAAGTTTCTTGAGGGCAGAGCCTGGGTCTGACTCAGGTCTGTATCCTCAGCATCTCCTAGCATATGGCCTGACCCTGGAGGGCCTTGGGAAATATCTGTTGAAAGAGTAAATGCAAAGAGATACATACAGCATGTGTCTCTAACTCTTGAACTGCTACTCATCCTTCAAGACCCAAACTCAAATGCCCCCTCCTCCAGGAGGGCCTCCCTGACTGCTCAAGACAGAGAGTCTCAACCCTTTCTACTGGATACCCTCTGACTCAGCTGAGACAGTGTTCAGGGGTGCCTCCCCAGCCCAAATCTTGGCTGTGTCTCCCAGAGCTGGGTTTAGCCCAGAACAGGGAAGTGTTTGTAGGGAGAATGAATGGTCCTGAGAGACTGGATAAGAAAGCTGGGAGGAATCTGTGCTAAGAAAACAAATGTCTGCCCCACCATTTCCTGGCTGGGTGAGCCCTAGACAGTCTGAGCCTCAGTTTCCCCATTTCCTTTTAGAAAGGAAAAAAAAAAACAACAGTCATTCCCTCTGAGGGTTTTGTGGGGCATTCCATGAGAACATGCAAGCAAAATGTTTAGCTCAGCGCTTAGCATGCAGGAATGGTCCAATAAATGCTAACTAACTAAATAAATCTTAACAGCACCTTCTTTTTTAAGAAACATATTGCTATCCATGATTCGGTGCCAGTCCCCCGGGGGTGGGGGTGGGGGACCCATTGCTCTGTGCCCTGCACCCACCGGAGTTGAGTCGGTGACTCATGTCTGGTTGCCCTGTCAGCATCTGTTCTAACACCCCCACACCAGCATAACCGGGCCACTGAAAGAACAGACTGGGGACCCGGGCTGCCAGGGTTCGAGTCCCCATACCGCCAGTTACTTGCACATATTCCTTCACCTCCCTGGGACTCACGTTTCCCCCTGTGTAAGTGGCGATGATCATTGTGCCTCCTGCGTGGCGTTGCGGGTGTTGGGGAGGATGACGAGAGGTCACCCAAGCAACAGGGTCAATGCAGAGCCTGCTAGCTGAGTGCCTGCCCACAGCCCCCACGTGTGCTGGCTGATGGGCTGATGGTGCGGCAGGTGCCCCAGCTGGTCTGGGGGGCCAGTGGTGACTGGGAGGATGGCTCGGGTCTCTGCCAGTCTGCACCAGTAGCCTTCATACCCCTTGATAAGTCAAGCGATGAAGGTCACATGTAGGTGAGTTTCCTCCCCTTAAGTGAGAAAGAGATTTCTAACAGATGGAGGGCCTCTGGTTGGAAATAAGCACCTCCTGCCACCCCTCAAAGGGGGAACTTTGGTGAAGCTGGGACTCTCCAGTGGGGGGGAAGCTTGGATTCCACAGTTCTGGAACCCACTGAGGGGAAGCCAAGGCCCACAAGGGTGGGTGACTTGTGGCGGTCACTTGGAGCTGTGGCAGAAGTGAGACTGGGCCCAGGGAGGGGTGGGGGATGCATTGGGAGGGGGCATGGCTCTGGCAGGAAAGAGCTGGTGAGAAGGGGCTGGAGCCCCCAGATCCCCCTTGCTCTCTGCTGACCTCCAAGTGTAGGGGCCTTCCCAGGACAGATGTCTGGACTCCCTGAGCCAAGAACCCTGGAGCTTTGCATTATACATTGGCTGCTCCTTTCTGCTGGTTCCTACCTCAGGACCTTTGCCTCCACTGTTCCCTTGAGATCTTTTAAAGGCTGACTTCTCTCCTTTCCTTGTGAACTCTGCTCCCTGCAGCTCAGAGAGGGCTCTCTCAACCACCAGAGCTCCCATGGTCGTCCCTGAAATCACTCTTAATTTCTTTACCCTACCCTTCGTCACTCTCTGAGATTACCTGTTTACCTATTTGCTTGTTTTTAGGTTTTGATCTCTCTCCATCCCACTAAGATTGAGAGCTCCTTGACTTCATCTGGCTTGCTCACTGTCGCGTATATACACATCCCCAGTGCCCAGAACAGAGACTCTGTGCTCTGTAAATATTTGTCAAATAGCCAGTCCGGACAGACCGGGTGCCCAGAGGACCATGGACAGTGACCAGCACGCCCCGTTCCGCCTGCCCCACTCCGGCCAGCACCCCTCACCGGCTGGAAGTGAATATATGTATGTGTGAGTGTGAGTGTTGGCATAAATAATTTAGAAAAGAAACTAAAGATAGAACCATATCTCTGGATGCCAGAGTTAAGTGGGGGGGGGGGGGAACCCAGTTGCAGAGAAATGGGCTTATTTTGTTTCTGTCTCAGGGAAAACATCAGCCAACAAACCAACACCTTACATGTGTTCAACTCTGCGTGTCTGACTTTGAGTGAGGGAAGCCGTGACCTGGGCTCTCTCAAGAGAGCGCAGGGAGTGCGTTTTCGGAGGAGTGGGGCCAGAACAAGGTGGGATTTGCTCTAATACATACTTGTAGGGGAATGCTCACTTGCATGCATTCCTTCTGGAATGTGAAAAAGAGCAAATGAATCAGTGAGGAAAGGAAATGCAATTTTGTGTATGTCCCCCCCAACCCGGCTTTTTCTCAGAGCGCCCCAACTATCAGTGGGTGGGGCCGCTTGCTGCCACTTAGATCTGTCTCAGACCACCCCCCAACGCCTCTGGCCCCCCAGTCTCCGATGGGGGACCCAAGGCCTGGCAGTGGGAGAGGACTTGGCCTAGGTCACAGGCCACCTCCTGGCTCCAAGAAGCTCCCAGCCCAGGATGTGTGTACAACAGCAATTTCTGGGATCTGGAAGATTCAAAGTAGAAAGTGGGAAGATATCTTGAGACTGAAGGAAAAGAAGGGGTGGTGAAGAGAGAGGGGAAGAAGGATGGGGGTCACGAGGGTATGAGGAGCACGGAAAGGAGAAGGAGAAGACAAGGGACAAGGAAAGGACAAGGACAAAAAATGGGAGGTGTCAGTGACCGAGATGGGACATGATTTGCCAGGAGTGAAAGGAGCGAGGAACGAAGGGGCCGGGAAGAGACAGGTGCGTGTGTGTGTGACGATGAGAAGCAGGGCCCAAGGCAGGGAGGGCAGATGTGAAATTGTACTGAGGACGGCAGGGATGGAGAGACAGAGACCCAGAGACTGAGACAAGCGGGATGTCCCCCAGAGTGAGGGAGCCTCTGGAAATGACCTAAAGAGACAGAGGCAGAAAGGCGCAGACAGAGCGTCAGACGGTGATTCAGACAGGTCAGGCTGGAGGAACATTCGAAGAACCGCTCCAACCCACTGAGGCGCCAGTCAGCTGAGGTCCTGGGGCTGGGGGATCCTGCGCGCAGGGCCCTGCTTGTGTGACTGTGGGTGTCTGCAGGCGCAGCTCTGGGTCAGACCGGTGACGGATGTTTATGTGTCGGTGCGAGACCCGGTGTGTGTGGGTGGGAGGCTGAGAGTGGCTGCCTCCTTGAGACTGTTGAGGTCTCTAGGTTGTCCCTGACTGTGTGTCCCTGATTGTGATCCTTGGTTCAAGGCAGGGCCTGGGGGAATCCTCCAGAAGCTCTGAGTTAACCCTGATCCCTGCCTCCAGCCTTCTTGCTCTCCCCTCCTCTCCGCAGGGGGCACGTCCTGGACCCTGGGGAGCCACAGGGTCCCAGCAGACATCCACATCTTCTCCCCAGAGATTGCCCAGCTCGCCCCTCCCTACTCCACACACCAGCCCCCAGCCCCACTCCTTCCCACTCTCAGCAGGGCTGAGATTAACCCATTGACCCCAGGTTAACCCTTCCCTTCCCTCCCTTCCCAATCCGCCCCCTCTCATCCTCACTCCAGCCTCTGAACCCTGCTACTCAGCCAGAGCTTCCTGCGTCTGAGTCCCCAGCCCAGCGCCCCCAACTTCCTGGATCACCAGCTCCATTCCCCTACATAACTGCAACCTCCCAAACGCCGGCACTTTCTCCCCACCTAGATGACCCAGCTGGGAGGCCAGAGCCCCTCTTCTTTTCCTGGCCCTGGGAAGGAGGTCTGTGGATACCCCTGCCGCCTTCTTTTACACACCCTGGAAAGACACCATCCCCCCACCTTTGCCCAGAAACGCCCACCCCAGCCCTCAGGCCAGGACCCCCTCAGGGACTGTCTTCACTCAGAGATGAAGACCCCCGACGGGGCATCCTCTTCCCCTCCACACCCCAACTCAGTTCAGAGAGCCTGCCCAAGCACCCTTACTTTAGCATTTGATCCCTCGCCCTGATCGCGAGCCGCAGACTCCCGCCCCCAGGCCGGGATCAGGTGTCCGCGACCCTCTCGCCCGCCCGGAGAAGCCGACCTCCGCCCCTAGGCCCAGGCTTGAGCCGGGGGACGCGGAACCCTGCCCCCGGGGCACGAATCTGGGCGTCCTCTTCCCAGCCAGGGGGTGCAGCCCCCGCCCCCGGGCCCAGACCTCAGCGTCCGGGGGCCTCCCCTTCCCGCCTGGAATGCAGCCCCCCACCCCCAATCCCCGCTCGGGACCCCGGCGTCCCGGCCGAGCCCCCCCGCCCCCGACGCTGCGGTACCTCGGCTGATGACGGCCAGGCCGGCCAGGGCGGCGGCGGCGAGAAGCCGGAGCCGGGCCCCGGGCGCAGGGGGGGGCATCGCGGCAGCAGCGGCGCGAAGGGGGAGGGGAAAGGGGGGGACGGTCCGGGGCGCGCGAGGCCGGGGGGAGAGGGGGAGGGGGAGGGGGACCCCGCCTGCGGCTGCACCGGCCCGGGGGGCGGCGGGGGCGGGGGGAGGGGGCTGGGGGGGCGCGACGAGGCGGCCGGAGCTGCTGCAGACCCGGGGAGGGGGGCGGCGCTGACGGGCAGGAAGGCCGACCAATCAGGGGAGGCGGGGGGCCGGGGAGGCGGGGCCGAGGGGGGGTTGCTTGTTGGAGGGAGAGGCCTTTGTTACTGCGGCCCGGCCCCTACCCCCTCCCGCCCCGGGCGTCCCCGCGTCTTCCCATCTCGAATCCCCAGAACCCCGGGTCAGGGACTCTTCTTGAGCCAACCTCCTTTCTGCTTCAGGTCCCGATATCATCCTCCCTCAGACCCAGCAGTCCGGTCCCCCGGCCCCTCCTCCCACAGACCCAGGAGTTCAGGACCCCAGCCCCTCCTCCCTCAGACCCGAGACTCCGGGGCCCCCAGCCCCTCCTTCTTTAGACTCAGGAGTCCAGTCCCAGCCCCTCCTCCCTCAGACTCAGGAGTCCAGTCCCAGCTCCTTCTCCCTCAGACCCGGGAGTCCAGGCTCCCAGCCCCTCTTCTCTCAGACCCAGGATTCTAGGATCCCAGTTCCTTTTCTTGTGGGCACAGTTCTTCTTGTGGGGCACGGTTCAGTTTCTCTACTTTCAGGAATAACATTGACTTTTGGGGTGAAATTCCCTTTTCTCTCTTTACTCCAGTCCTCCTCCTCAGGATAACAGGGGGGATGGGGCAGGAGTGGGGACCTGGTCGTGGGAGTGGGGAGGAGATGGTAAGGTGCAGAAAATCTAGACTCCCCATTCTTTCACTTACTTGGCTGTGTGACCTTTGACGAGTCACATCTCTTCCCAGAACCTCTGTGCCTGCCTTGCAAGAGGGAATCATTTCTATTTCCCAAGGTTATTGAAAAGAGAAAAGATCCTGGGGAAATTGCTGACTCTGCCCAGTATCCCAAAAACCTGTGGTTAGTTCTTTCCCCCTGGTCCCACCAGGCACACACTTACTAGGTGACGTGGGAAACAGAGACAGAAGAAAGTTTGTTTCCTTACTGTCTGCAGCCCATTGACAAGTCCTTGAATCAGGCAGAGTGACATTCCTCTAGGAACTGAGCTGCCTTGATGTTGATACTTTGCTAAGGGCAAAAGGCAATCTTAGCCCGGCCCCCAGGATCCTGTAAGTCTACTTTAACATATAAAAAGTCCTTTGGATGGGGCACCTGGGTGGCTCAGTGGGTTAAAGCCTCTGCCTTAGGCTCAGGTCATGATCCTAGGGTCCTGGGATCGAGCCCCGCATCCGGCTCTCTGCTCTCTCTCTGCCTACTTGTGATCTCTGTATGTCAAATAAATAAATAAAATCTTTAAAAAAAAATTCCTTTGGAAACTTCCTTTATCTCTACCCCCTCAAGAGACAGTTGACAATCTCCTCCAAGCATATGACCCACCTACGTACATCTGAAGGGTCTCATGACCTAGTTATTACTAAACAGTAATAAATAAATGACCTTTTCCTAACAATAGCTAACCCCCTTCAGGATTTCAGAAACCTCATTTCCAAAATACCTGGGAGCCTTGTGCTATCCCTAACCGGCTCCCAAACTGAACGTATATAAACGGGCCACTCCTCATGACCCCAATGCAGCTCTTTCTGCCCAAGGGTCCTGTCCCTGTGCCTTAATAAAACCACCTTTTTGCACCAAAGATGTCTCAAGAATTCTTTCTTGGCCATCACTTCAAGCCTTAACGTCTTTCCTACGTCACTCAGTAAGGTCCTCCCTCCGGGCCTGCCAGGGGAGGTGTCCCTGTCCCTGTTCCCTGAATTGGCTTCTGAAGCAAGATAAGTCTCAGCTTCCTCCACGTCTTGGCAGGTGCAGGCAGCAGTTTCTGAAGTCACCCCACAGGGGCTGTTGCACTTCACAAACACATCCATCCTCCCCCGCTTCCCCAATCCAGTATGTCTGCAAGAGCAGCCTGCTCTGCTTTTAAAATGGGTCTCTACTCTGTCCACCCCTCCCTGTCCTGGGTACGCTCACTGGTCTGAGCTGCCACCATTGCCCCCTGTAGGACTGCTCTGACTACAGCAGCCAGTGTCCCGGTCCACCCTCCACCTTCAGATCCACAACCACTGAACACATAAACCAGCTGATGCCCCTCCCCCACCTCAAACAGTCACTGGGCTCCAGCTGCTCTAGCCTTCATTCTGTTCCTCAAACAAGCCAAACTTGTGGCAGCCACAGGTCTTTGCACTGGCTGTTCCCTCTGCTGGGATGCTCTTCCCACCACATTGGCACCAGACTCTTTATCAGGTGTCACCTTTACTTTTTAAAGATTTTATTTGAGGGAGAGAGAGGGCACAAGCGGCAAGAGGGGCAGAGGAAGAGGGAGAAGCAGACTCCCAGCTGAGCAGGGAGCCCAATGCTGGGCTAAATTCCAGGATCCTGGGATGATGACCTGAAGGTAGATGCTTAACTGACTGAGCCATCCAGGTGCCCCATATCAGATGTCACCTTTAAGAAGCCTTTGTCAATCATGCTAACCAAAGTAAACCCCTTCCCAACACAAGAGCTGGGATACCTGCTTTATTTTGTCCATAGCTCTTATGATTCCCTTATTTCATACACTTGCTGTTTATTTTCAGTCATTACCCCCCCACCACCACTACCTTCAGAATATCTTTGCTAGGGAGGGTCTTCTCTGCTTTGGCTCAAATCTGTGTCCCCAGAGCCAAATCCAGTGACTGACACATAGAAGGCACTCACTTAATCAGTACTGCAGGAATGAGTTGGATGACTTGTCCCATTTAGACCGGTGAGGGGATGAAGATCCAAGAGAGGAAGAGATCCACCCAAGTTGACCCCACCAGGTGGTACAGGACCTAGGGGGACACTGCAGATGGCTTGCACTGGTTCCGGAGTACTGACTGCTAGATTGCCAGTAATTTTGCAAACTGGATGTTAAAACACTGTTAGTTTGAAACTGGCTGTGAAGTGGGTATTTATACTATGGCAATTAGCAAACATTACAAATCAGACCTTTTTTTTGGAGGGTCACTTCATCAGTACAGCACTGTACAGAATCTGCTGTGGCCCTGGCAATGATCATTTATTGCTCCCCTTGAACTCGGGACCATCCAAACTTAGGATGAGGATGGGATTCCTCCTTCTGGATTGACCCATGCCAGGCCTGATGGCAACACGTGTGTGTACTATGTGCTGGCATCTTTCTGAGCACTTTTTAAATATTACCTCCTTGAAGCTTCATGACATCCTTATAAGGTGTGTTTTGTCTTTATTTCATGGATGAGGAAATAGACGCAGAGAAGTAAAGAAATTTCTCAAAGCTTTAGACATGGCTGAAGATATCTGTCATATGTATATCTGACGATGAACTAGTAGCCAGAATATATAAAGAACTACTACAAATCAACAAGAGACAACTAATTTTTTAAACTTGGCAAAAAGACTTGAACAGGCACTTCACACACACACACACAGGATATCTGATAATCATATAAAAAGAATATCCCATCCCTCCCAGACCTGGCACGATGAACAGATAATCATACTACTTCGCTATTGCATCTATGCTCCAAAGCCACCCTTTGCTACCTGCTTGTCAAGAATAGGGCTGGAAACTTTAAATAGTCTCCATTTGCAGTGAGTGGGCTGCTAAGATTTGTCAGTAGAGAGGGCCTGAGGGACACTGCAGAAGGAACAGGGCTTCTCCCTTGTTCTGAATTTTCCCTGGGCTTCCTCTTGCTCTTATCCAGTGGTCACCAGTGACACATGTGCTCACTTCCATCAGGTTTCAGTGGTGCCTGTATGGATGGCATCTCATCAACTTTCAGTGTTTTCCCAACTGATGCCTTCCCGATGTGTCCTAGAAGCTGTCTTTCCAGCTTCACCCTGCCAGCACTTGGGAGGGGTGTTCTCTGCTTGCTCAGCATCTGTGGACCAGCTCTGATCTGGGCAAGCCAGCCACCTTCCCCACCGTGCAGGGATCCACAACCACATATCTTACAGTGTGGGCTGCACCCCAGCCTTGGTGGGAAGGTTTCTTGCCAAGTTCATTCCTTCCTTGGGCCTGAATCCTATGGTATTCCCCTACCCCTTTATAGAATATTACCTGTTAAAGTTAATAATTCCCTATATTAAATTTTTCCTGTCCAAATTAAAAAAAGAAAATGCTTGGCAGGGCAAGCTACTTAATATTTTTGTACCTTCATTTCAACATCCAAAAAACTGAGGGTAATAATAATTCCTGCTCCTGGAGTTGCTAGAGCATGAAGGGAGTTTCCTGACATTGGAACAGCACCCATCCCAGCACCCAGCCAGGAGGGAGAGAGCTCTCATGGTTTCTGCGGTGCTGCTGTCTTTCCCTTTATCACCATCCCCATTCTGCCCGGGCTTCCTGTGGCTGTGTAACAAATTACCAAAAACGTGGTAGCTTAAAACCACACACATTGTTCCCTCCCAGTTGTGGAGGCCAGCAGTCCAATACCAATTTCCATGGGCCAAAAGCAAGATGTCTACAGGGCCAGCTCCTGGGAGGGCCAAGATGTCCAGAGGGCCATGCTCCCTAGGGAGGCTTCTGGGGTGGGACAGGGGAGAATCTGTTCCGTCTGTCTGCTTTTGGTTGCCACCTGCATTCCGTGGCTTGTAGCTGTGTGGCTCCAAGCTCTGCCCTTCATATAAGGGTACTGTGATTGTATTTAGGGCCCACTTGGGTCATCCAGGATAAACCCCTCACCTCAGGATCCTTCATTTAATCATATCTGAAAAGACCATTTTCCCTTTGTAAGGTAGCATTCATGGGTTCCAGGCATGAGGATCTGATATCTTTGAGACCATTACTCAGCCTCTCACTGCGTCCCTCCGCCATCCTCCACTCCGCTGACACATGCCTGGGAGGCTGACCTCTACTGATCACACCAACAAGCTCCTCCACCCTTGGACCTGAAGGTGGGTTTGGCCAAAGTGAGGCACAGACTGAACATTGGAGGATGGCTGGAGGATGTTGTCCTCCCTCCCCGCTGCCCTCCTTGGTTCCTGTCGGGTGGCTCCTCTGCCCCGGCCCTGGTTCTCAGTGAGACTCCAGGGGTACATTTCTCCCCTTGGTTTCTCCAGGATGCAGCAGAATCTGGAAGGAGCCCTTTCCTTCTGTAGCTGGGTCCTGGAAGCCCTAACCCTGTGCACACCTCTGTAAGCGGCATCCTTATCAGAAAGTGTGTTTAAGAATCTTACTGGAGGGGTGCCTGGGCAGCTCAGTCATTAAGCGGCTGCCTTCTGCTCAGGTCATGATCCCGGGGGCCCTGGGGTCAAGCCCCCAAATGGCATCGGGCTTCCTGCTCGGCGGGAGGCCTGCTTCTCCCTCTTCCACTCCCTCTGCTTGTGTTCCCTCTCTCCTGTGTCTCTGTCAAATAAAATCTTTAAAAAAAAAAAAAGAACCTTACTGGAGGGGCTGCCCCAGGGCTAGCACAGGCTGGGTTATTACTCGGTGTTCATCAGGTACTGGGCATTGCAAGGTGTTGAGCAGCACCCAGGACTCAAGCCCTAGACGTAAGGAGCTCTCTTCCTGCCATCCATAATGGTCAGGACAACCCAGAGTGTCTCCAGGGAGGGGCAACGTTGCTCCCTTGAGGAGCCACCGCTCTGGGAGGAAACACAGGAGCCAGGGACCATGGTTGTCTCTCGGGAGTGGGATGAGGCAGGGGTCTTGCTTTTTCCTTTTGTTCCCCTTTGTAACTCGTTCCTGCTAAGCCTCTTTGAAAATGAGGAACTCACTAAAGTGAAAAGCTGGCAGTTAAAATCAGAACAGGTGGTGTTGGAAGTGGCCCACACCTTGTGTTTGTTGGGTCCTGTGGGAGCTGCAGCTTCCTCCTGGAGAATTCTTGCTTTGACTTTTTTCCTTTCTGCAAACACACTGGGAACTCAGCCCCCAGACCTTTGCTCATCTCTGCCCTCTGCCCAGACTCTCTTTTAAGACCTTCACCTCCTCAGAGAGGCTTTGCACTGCCACCCTTGGCCCCTTGGCCAGGGTCAACCACGGTTTTCCTTACCACCCCTTACTTGTCACGTATCCCATTTATTTATTCTTGTCCACTTGCTTAGTTTCTTTTCTCCCCCATGGGACTCTAAGCTCCCTGAGGGCAGGGACCTTGTCTGCCCCGATGGGTGCTATGCCACCCGTGCCTCACACACACTAGGGCTCTCAATACATTTTTTTGGAAGAATAGCTCCTTACCCTCTTTACTGGCTTCCTCCCCACAAAAGGTCAGCCAAGGTCACCTACTCTGTAATACACTTTCCTTTTTCCTGCCGCTTTCAGGTGCCTGGAACTGTGCTGGGTGTTAGTAACAGCAGCTGAAGGCACTCACTGCCTGAGGCCGAGTGGGGGTGTGGGGGTGTCCCAGCCCCGGCTCCCAGCGCCTCCACCTGTGTTCAATCAGGGAGGTTCCTTGTCCCTCTCTAGAGGATGTGCAAAATGGCCCCCACCTCACAGGGCTAGGGTGGGGATCAAATGGTGGGATGGCCAGTTTTATCCATGAACTTGGCTGGACCAGAGTCCCCCATCAGTCAAACCCCCAGCTACTGTTGCCCTGAAGGTATTTTGTACATGTGACTGACCTCTCTAATCAGTTGAGATAATTCTCAATTATCTGGCTGGGCTTGACTCCGTCGGTTGAAAGGCCTTTAGAGCAGAACGGAGGATTCCCAGGAGAAGAAATTCTGCTTGGGGACAAGAGATCCCGTGCCTGAGAGTCTCTCATCTGCCTGACAACTGCCTGCCCGGAGGACGTCAGACCTGCCTAGCCCCACAGTCACATAAGCCAGTTCCGTGCAATGAATCTCTTAATATGGGTCGGCTACTGGTTCTGTTTCTCGGGTTGAATGCTGATGGATACAAATGGGTCTTAACATACTGAGAACAGGACCTGGTGCACACACAGAGCTCAACAAACATGAGCTGCCATTCTGGTGGCCCCAGTGCCCTGCTCGGTGCCAGGCAGTCATGAACACATTCCCAGCTCACAGTAACACATGATGTAATGGCTCCCATTCTACAGATGAAGCTGGGAACGGGGTGCATGATCAGCCCACACTCAGGGCAGCGCCGGGATCCCATCACCCGTAGCCCAGCTCCAGCGCCGCGTGGCCGGCCACGAAGATTCATGCGCCCGCAGCCCCACTGCAGTGACCAATGAGGATCCCTAACCTGGAGAGGAAGGGACAGTGGCAGCCCTGTCCTCCACCATCCTCTAAACCTAGCAAGGTGCAGGCACAAAAAGGGTTAACTGAGAAGGGAACCAGATGGGGGCTGTTGAATGAGAATGAGATGGGTGGGGAGTAGGGACTTGCTCCCAGAGAGATTCCTTCCCCAGCCTGAACTGTAGCCTTCAGGTCTCTTGATGATCAGTAGAAGTCATCCTGATGGACTGCGCTCCCAGGAGTGGGCAGGAGAAGGCAGAAGTGGGGGAGCAGGTGGGAAGGACCCTCCCCTTTCTGAATGTCAGCTTCCTTGTGGGAAAAGCTGGGGAACCAGCTCCTGTCTCATAAAGTTGAGGTATGACCTTGGGGAGGTTTCTCCCCCCACCATCCCCCCGCCCCGGAGGGAGGTTTCTTAAGCTCTCTGGGCCTCAGTTTCCTCCTCTGTAAAATGCTCATGACCACCAGATCCTTTGCACAGTGCTGCTGGGCTCTGTGCATGAAGAAGGCCTGAGGGCCCAGAGGGCACTGGGTGCTGGCCAGTGCCATCGTCCGTGGTTGTGCCTGTCATCTCCTGAAGGAATGGGGGAGGGCTATTTATAAAGTCCACCTCCCCCATGATCTCCTCCTCAGGTGGAGTGAGGAAATAGCAAGATTTGCCCAGTGACATGAGCGACTGTCATATCACAATCAGAGACCGGAGGATTGTCCTGGGGAGTGAGTAGTCACCTCAGGCTAGATGGGGACAGAAGCATCCTCCTCTGATGGATAAAGGTTCTCAGCAGCTTAGGCATCCATCTCTGAACCTCAGTGGTCCCCCACTCACAGTCCCCTCCCCCCAAGGCACCTGTGTTCCAGTCTGCACTGGGAGAGACCCATGCCGGTGTTCCCGCAGGGCTCAGCATGAGTGAGGCACTTGGGGGCCCTGCGAAAACGTGTATTAGATGAGGAACAGCGGGAGTGGGTGAGAGAGGGGTGGCAACAGAGGCAAAGAGTGACGAGCAGGGGTGGGCGGTGAACCAGAGACCTCACAGGGCAGCTGCTCCTTGGTCAAAGATCCACTTTCCAACCTCATCTTCATTTGTGGAGCTGCTGCTGGCTCCCTGCCACCCACCCATGGGGACAGCATGTTTTTTTCCTGAGCTAGGTATCCCTGAGTCCGTTACTGGCAGGCTGCTGGGCCTCCGAAGCTGAGCTCGAGGGTGCTGTCACTGCCCTGTGTCCCCTTCGGGCATCAGTCCCTCTTGCCTCTGAGAGACGGCTGGATGATGACTGAGGCCCAAGAGCGGGCAGCTTCCTCTGGCCGGCCTGGGGTGCCCTGACTGGCTCATTCCTTCTTGCGGTCGCCCCCTGCTTGTGCTGCCCTCGCTGGAGCACCCCAGGTCCCCCACCTTCCATCCTGTGGCTTCCAGGCTCCCAGCATGTCTGCCCAGATCAGGGAGCAATGCTCCCGCTCCCAGTTCTCCCAGTCACAGTCACGCTCTCTCTTCCCAGTACTGGCCCCTGCCCTCCCTGACGCCACCTGTCTGCAGCCTTGACCCTGCAGGCCCCGACCAGACCCGGCAGGGCCTTGCGGGCAGGACATGAACCTCACTCATCGGTGTCCCCAACCCAAGGCCTGCCACATGGGGACACCACAGCTGTTTGTGGCAACACCTATGAATGAATTCCTGGAATGTCCTTCTCCGTCTAAATAATTCTTCCTCATCCTTCCAGACCCAAGCCTCTGCCCAGGGTCTGGGGATTCTGTTTCCACTGGGCAAGACATCTGCATTCTGAATAACAACACCTTTGGGCAGGAGCTGTGTTTAGAGGAAAGGTGTCTCCTCCACGTCTATGGTTCTGACCAGACTTGCAAACGATAGGTCCACATATGGATTTTCGGGGGCCCGTGCTGCTTTTTAAAAACAGTAACTAACAGTTCGAATCCAGAAATTTCACACTGGAATCTAGATGTCTGGATTCTTCTGAAAACAAATAAATAGATAAACAGATTAAAGAGAAACCAGAAGAGCCCGCAGATCTCATTCCTGCTGGGGGAGGGGACAGGTAGGAGTCGGATCTGAGTTCCCTGCTGCCCCCTTCAGGTGGGGCACCTGCTCTCAAGACCACTCGGTTCCCATATGGACCAGGGGCACTCATTTTGTTACCTGCCTGGCCCCTGTGGGCTTTTGAGTTCGAAGCCTCCACACCATAGTCTTATAAGGTCAGGAGAAAATCTCCAGGGGTCAGGGACAAACTGCTCTAGGGAGCAAGGATCCTGGGATTGGGTGGGGGGGGGGGGGGTCCTGGGCTATGCAGTCTTGCTGTGTGGCCCGAGGCACTGTGAGCCTGTTTCCCTATTTGCAACGTGGGGGTGTGGAGGGTGGGCCCTGTGATCTCCAGTGTCCCTGCAGAGAGACCTCTGGGGCTTCTTTAGTGTTTCAGGCACTTACTTTCCATGGGTCTCAGTTTCCCTCTGCAGAGTGCAGAGGCTAGCTTTGCTTGGCAGTGCCTGAAGCTGCAGGAGGGTCACTGTCACTCTGGGTCACAGTGCCCGTCTGGACAATAGCGTTAGCCCATCTGCTAGTGCTGTCTCCCCCCAGGGTCCCGTGTATGTCACCTGTGGTCCTGCGCATTGGCAGGCCTGCCGAGACCACGTTGCCCAAGGGCAGGGAGCAGGCGGGTCTTTGGTTGGGGAGGGGACCGACAAACAGGTCCAGCTCATGGGAGTCCTTGTGGGGTGAATGCGTGATATCCTGGCGCTGGCTTCTGGTCTCAGAGTCTCTGGATGGAGGTACTGCTCCTGTTCTGTAGGTCTGGGAAGTCGGACCGGGCTGCTGGATCTAGGCGTCTGAGAGCCATGCGTCTGTCTTGATCCGTCTGGGAGTTTTCTTGCCTGTGGTCAGCCCTTCTGACTCAAGAATCCTAGACTGTGGGAGAACAAGATCCTGGCATTCTTCTCTGTGGGTCTCCACCAATGGAGGGCTATGACTAACTCCTTGATGCCCGTGTCACCAGCTGAACCATGCCCTCCCCCTTGTAAGCCCCTTCCCCCTACAATTCATATGTTGAAGCCCTAACCCGCAGTACCTCGCACTGACTTTATTTGGAGACAGGCCTTAAAAGAGATGATTAAATTAAACTGAGGCCATTAGGGTGGGCCCTAATCCGTTATGACCTGTGTCCTCATGTAAAGAGATTAGGACACAGGCACGTGCACAGGGAAGGCCACGTGAGGACACAGGGAGAAGGTGGCTGTCTGTAAGCCAAGGGGAGCGCTCACAAGGAACTAGCCCTGCGGACACCTTGATCTTGGCTTTCTGGCCTCTGGACCTGTGAAAATGCCTGCTGTTTAAGTTCCTGAGTCTTAGGCACTTTGTTATGGCAGCCTTGAGCAGACTAATAATAAGGCCCATGCCCTAGTATTTTCTGTTCACTCCCGGAAGGGCAGCAGCCACTTGTGGACAAGTCTGCCTTCCCACCTGGGGCAGGGGCTGGGCCCAGAGTCCTTCAGGCTCTTCACCATCCACAGCAAAGGGGGCTCTCCTGCTGGAAGGGGACTCGGCTTGAGACACCAGACAGACACGCGGGTAAGGCCCAGTCCTGCCAGTGGCCATGTGTCGAAATGAGTCCGAGACATTGCTGGCAATGCAGAACCTCTGGGCTCTGACCCTGAGGGGTTGGATTTGCAAGACTAGGGGTCCCGGACAATCTTTGTTTCTAAAGAGGGTTCCCTGGTGGCAGTGTCAACAGGCAGTGGGTGAGTTCAGGCAGCATGTTGAGGTCAGCTGGCCTCAGCTGGGCAGCAGTCTCTCTGGTGTCCATCCCAGCCCAGGGACTTACCTCCAACGGACGCTCAGTGCTTTTGGCTTCAGACTTCACGGCTGTTTCTGGCTCTTCCAGCAACTCGGGTATCTGGATAATTGGGGCCTCTTTGGCCTTAGAAATGTGCCTGTCCTCCCACCATTGAAGCATCTTCATTCTAAAGTGATGAGCCCTGTGGTTAATACTGTGCTCTGTGTCCCCGTCCCCTCCTTGTTCCCAGAAGGAGCCCTGGGCTGGGGGTCGGAAGACCCTTTCCCTCCATTTGCTGGCTCTCTGACCAGCAACTCCCTCTCCTCCTCAAACAGGCATACAAATCCCTACTCTCTTGGCCTGGATCTTCTTCCTAGCTTCTTTTCCAGCCTCCTGCCCCAGAGCTGACCTGCATCTTCCCTGCTCCCAACCATCCCATGGCTCCCAGGCACCCCCATGACAAAGTCCCAGCCCTCCTCAACCCAGTCCCTTCACGGTGGTGCCTTTCCTCAGCTTCTCTCCCAGCCCTGTGATGTCTCAATATGCATATGATTTTTTTTCTAGACTAATTTTTTTGCACCTTTTTTCTTTCTCTTAATATTTCCACTGTATCTGTGCATATTGGTACATTGACAGCCTCCTTAGTCTTTTTCACAGTTGCGTGGTGCTCTGTTGTGTAGATGTATCATTGGTTACATAACCGGTTCCCTTCCTTTCTTGCCCTGGCAACTGCAACTGCCCTGCTCATTGGTTCCCCTGCTTTGCCCAGTCTGGTTCTTGCCTGGGAGTGGGAATGCACACGGGATTTTGTTTGTATTCAGCTGTGATGAAGCTAACAGATGGGGGAATGGCTGCCATTGAATAGATAGTTTGTTATTCAAAGTTCCCAAGAGGTGGGACGCCTGGATGGCTCAGTTGGTTAAGCATCTGGCTTTGATCCCAGGGCCCTGGGATCAAGCCCTGTGTTGGGCTCCCTGCTTAGCAGGGAGTCTGCTTCTTCCTCTCCCTCTGTCTCTCCTCTTGCTTGTGTGTGCTCTCTCTTTCCATGACAAATAAAATAAATAAATAAAATCTTTTTTAAAAAAATCTCCAAGTTCCCAAGAGGGGCACACCATGCCACACAAGGCTACACAGGGACGCTCCAGGGTATGGTCAGGGAAGTAGGAGGGGAAAGCATATGTGGGAGCTTTTATTATGGTTTCTAGGGGACTGGAATGGCACAGTAGGCAAGTTTATGACTGGCCCACCAAAGTACCTCACCCACCTGGACATTAGTCGAGGATGGCCCTGTAACTGAAGCAGGGACAATCAGTCTTCTCTGGACTGATATATCCTCAAGAGGAAGGTAAGTCCTGTCTCAGCTAGAGTTGCTGAGATAGGATACATTCATGTGGCTGCTCCTGGCCATCCTGCCACTAGGCGGAGAGAGCCTCCAGGGGTCAAGACACACAGAAGGAAGCAGAGCAAAGGCACAGGGACAGTGGACTCTTAATAATGTCATTTGCATACCTAGATCCAGTCATGTCTGAAGTATAGATATTCCCTGTTATGGGCTGAATTGTGTCTTCCTCATTCCTCCCAATTCATTCCAACACCTAGTACCTCAGAATGTAACTGTTTTTGAAGAAAGGACCTTTAAAAAGGTAATTAAGGTAAAATGAGGTTATATGGATGGACCCTAATCCATGTGATTGTACTTGGATACGACCTTCAATGAGGTGATTAAGTTAAATTGAGGCTTTTAGGTGGGTCCTAATCCAATATGACTTGTGTCCTTGTAAGAAGAGGGACAGGTGCCTGGGTGGCTTAGTCAGTAAGTGGCAGACTCTGGATTTTGGCTGAGGTCATAATCTCAGGGTTGTGGGATAGAGCTCTGTACTGGGCTCTGTACTCAGCACAGAGTCTGCTTGTCCTTCTCCCTCATGTCCTCCCCCAACTCATTCTCTCTTGCCCTCTCTCTAAAATAAATAAAAATCTGGGGTGCCTGGGTGGCTCAGTGGGTTAAAGCCTCTGCCTTCGGCTCAGGTCATGATCCCAGGGTCCTGGGATCGAGTCTCGCATCAGGCTCTCTGCTCAGCAGGGAGCCTGCTTCCTCCCCTCTCTCTGCCTGCCTCTCTGCCTACTTGTGATCTCTGTCTGTCAAATAAATAAATAAAATCTTTAAAAATATATTAAAATAAATAAAAATCTTTAAAAAAAGGAGAAGAGGGACAGACACCAGGTGTGTGTGCGCAGAGGGATGATCATGTGAAGTGGTAAGAGGGTGGCTATGTAGAAGCCAAGGAGTCTTAAGAGAAACCAATCCTGCTGACACTTGGATCTGGGTTTCCGGCCTCCAGAACTATGAGAAAATAAATCTCTGTTGTTGAAGTCTTAGACTTAACAGATGGTCAATATGTTCCTGTAGCAGATTATGTACAGATGGCTGCAAATTTCTGGCACTCCTCCCATGGAGAAATGGGGTCTATTTTCCCTTCTCCTTGAATCTTGGCTAGTCTGTGACTTGTTCTGAGAGAATATGATGGAAGGGACATTCTATCAATTCCAGGCCTAGCCTTAAAAGGACTGGCAACTTTGCCTTGGAAGGGACCATGACAGATGAGGCTCTAACACTGCATGGAAAGCAAGAGGGGCCCAGGTGAGCCCTGTCCTCTGGCTGTCCACAGCAAAATGCCAGGCATGTGAGTGAAGGCATCTTGGACCTTCTGCCCCAGCCCAGCAGCTAGCTAAATACCGCCAAGTGACCTCAGTGGATACCTTAGGAAGCTGAAGAATCATTCAGTTGGACCCTCCTCAAATTCCTGATCCATGAAATTGTGCAATATACTGAAATGACCATTATTTAAAGTCAATAAGTTTAGGGGACTATAATATAGCAATAAATAGCCATAACTGTTCCCTTTTTCCTTGAGCTTGCTGAATTCAGCTCTTATTACTCACAACTGGAAGAGTCCTAACTAATGTGACTTATCTCCTTTAACCATTATCCCTTATACATTATTCCCCAAAACTTTTCCACCTATGACAGTTTAAATCCCAATACTCTATGCTGTGCCTTGTTCTGTACTATTCAGCTTCCTTATGCTCTCTTTCAGTCTTCGGTTTCTGTTCCTTGATCTCACAGATGGAGGCTTCAGATCCAAGATACCAAATTCTCTAGCACCTTGGTTTCTCTTCCTTTTTTCCCTGCCTCACCAGGAATAATGGCTACCCACTCGAAGTGCTCTTTCCCCCCAGCTTTCATATCTCTCTGGTGTTCCACCTCATCATCCTCCCATGGCATCCTGCCTGCAAATTCCCAAATCTAGATCAATGCCACCCTTCATGCTTTCTCTTCCAATGACCACTACTGGGAGGAAACATCACACAGTAATGACATTGTTGCCGCTAATATTGAACAATCTCCAGTCACCATTGGACCTTTGCTGCTGGTCACCAATTTTTTACCTTGTCTTCATGTGGATCCCACTCATTCTCCTCAGTGGCTATTCCAATCACCTCATCACCATCACCACTTTTCTTGATCCCTTCACCTCACCCCTGCTCCCACCCACATCTTTCAGCAGATGGCCTCACCATCCTCCTTCACTGTGAAAAAAAAGCCCATGGGTAGGAGGGCCTCACCCCACCCACCAGAATCATAAATGCTACCTAAAGTGAACAAGAAAAATATAGAACATCTGCCATTGGATTTTGAGAATAATTCTGAGAATAAGGATAACTGACTGCTTTAGACAGTGCCATTTCAATGGTGTGGTGCTGGCGAGCAGATTGTAGGGGACTGACGAATGCAAGGGTGATGAGAATCAGGCAGTGGGTGTAAGCTCTCCTCTCAAACAAAATTGGATGGTACATAGAGGGTGTTTGTGGGGCTGAGGTAGGAGAGATTTGGGCATGTTTATACCCTTCAGAGAAAGAACTGGTGAAGAAAGAATGACTGAAAATTTAGGAGACAGAAGGAATGATTCATGGAGTGTGGAGGAGATGGATTCCCAGGCAAAGGAGGTGAGGCTAACCTTGGACAGGAAGAGGAATGCCTCTTTCTCTGAAAAAGGCAAGAAGAAAATCACCAGTGCCAGTGGCAATAAGTCTGTAGGTGTTGGGGAGTTGCTTTTTTCCCGTGAAGTAGGTAAAACTTGTTGCTGAGTGAGGGGAAGGAGATAAGAGAAGAGGGGAAGGAAAGAAAACATCTGTAATACTGATAAGGTATCACATTGGGGAAGGCTCTCGGGGGTATGTGGGAGGATTTCTTTTTTTTTTTTTTTTAGATTTATTTTAGAGAGAGAGTGGGGAGGAGGGGCAGAGGGAGAGGGAAGGAAGCAGACTCCCCATTCAGCAAGGAGCTGATGTGGGGCTTGATCCCTGGACCCTGAGATCATGACCTGAGCTGAAATCAAGAGTCAGACACTTAATTGACTAAACTACTCAGGTGTCCTGTGTGGGAGGATTTCTAGGCAGTATGGATGCCACCCTCCCCTACAAGGATGGAGATTCTGAAGGGTGGGGTCCCCTTAGTATCTCCCTTGTATGGACCTTTAACCTAGCACATGCTTACTTGTCTATGTCCCTGGAAAATGCAGGACATAGGACAAAAGGACAAACAGAGGAAAAAAGAAAATTTGAGAAATATTAAATGAGAAGCCCACAGTGAAAGAAAATGATGGAGGTAACAGACACGAGAGCACAGATGAAAGAGGCAAAGCAGATATACCTAACAGCAAACAAACAAAACAGATACCCACACTTAGTCACATCAGAGTAGAACCATTAGCACTAATACTATCCAAAACCCAGATGGCTGTGGGGGCCTGAAAAGGCACCTAGCCCAGTGCCAGGGAAGGTTTCCTGGAACACATGATGGAAAGGCTGTGAGCTGAGCCCTTAATGATAAGTAAATGTCAGCCTGGTGAGAGAGGGGATCAGGGATAGGAGGTGAAGTGCAGAGAAGGGCACTGAGCAGAAATCACAATACAACTAGAAAAGATGAACTTGATTTAAAGCCTATGTATCTGAAAAAAATAAAAAAGCCTACGTATCTGTGGAAAACTGTCTTCATCAAGTGTATAATACACATTCTTTTTAAGCCTGTGTGGGATATTTATAAAAACTACACAAAAATTGTGCCACAAAGAAAATAAAGAATTGAAATAATTCATAGTATTAAATCCACTTATTGGGTTTAAGCTAGAAATAAAGAAAACAGGATCATTAGAATACAATGGTATGTCTAAGAAAAACTCTCCTGGGTCAAAAATCAAAATGGAAATTAGAACTATTTTAACCAGGGGCGCCTGGGTGGCTCAGTCGTTAAGTGTCTGCCTTCAGCTCAGGTCATGATCTCAGGGTCCTGGGATTGAGCCCCATATCAGGCTCCTTGCTCAGTGGGAAGCTTGCTTCATCCTCTCCCACTCCCCCTGCTTGTGTTCCCTCTCTCACTGTGTCTCTCCATCAAATAAATAAATAAAATCTTTTAAAAAAAGAACTATTTTAACCAACTGATACTAAAATACTTTATACCAAAGTTTGTGAGATGCAACTAAAGTCATGCTTAGAGGGAAATTGATAGCTTACACTCACATATTGGGAGAAGAATGGCTAAATTAAATGATATAAGAGACCATGTTGAGGGGTCAAAGAAGAACAGATTGGAAGGATTTTAATGAAGGAAATAAAGAACATAAGTAAATGTAGTAGGTGTTGGAAAAGGCTTGATGATGAATTTTAACCTGATACTCACGTGAGGAGGACAAGGAAGAAGAAGAACAGTGCGGAGACGATGGATCCATATACAATGCCCTGGGTCAGCCCTTTCATGAACACACTGGAACGTGAATGCTTATCTGGAATCAGAGGGAAGTGAGAGTGGTGGTTTTTTTCCCTCCTAAGGCTGTGAAGTCTGAGCTACCACTCTTTCCTCTGGTCCTGTGCCCATCCTCATTTTGATCCCCCGGTGTTGTTGTTCTAGCCCAGTCAGTAGATTCCTGTGTACTGACCTGGTAGGAGGAAGACACGTGAAGCATGGATTCCATGTTGGTTCTTCCCCTCACAGCGGAGGTTCATGAGTAAATCTGGCTCCCCAGTGAGGCTAATGGTGCTGTTGTTCCAGGCACCAATTACCGTGGAAGTCACCTTGAAGATGTTATTTGTGTTGTTCACACTCACAGGAACACCTTCCAACAACCACTGCATAGAGGGTGTGGGGAGCCCATGGAAGGAACAGCTACACTGCAGAGTCTTCTCCAAGGAACAAGAGGAATTAAGCAGCCTTGTGGGTGCTATGGGGAGAGAGGGTCAGCAGTCACCAAGGCATCCTGACTTCCTTTCTCCACTTTCTCCTTTTCCTTATTCCTATTCCTTATTCCTGATTCCCAAGGAGCTTCAGAAAAACTTTCTGGAAGCCCAGAGAAGCCAGGCTTCTCAGACCAGTTTCCCTTCATCCTCTTCCTCACCTGTGTCTGATTCTTGTTCAGCTCTTACCTCTGATCTTTCAGCCGCTGAAGCCTGGTAAAGATGTGACAGCTTGCCAGACTCCTCCCACCCAACCCTGCCCCAGGACTCAGGAATTTCTCCTGAGCCCACCACTTCTTCCAGACTCTGGATCTTCCCTTGCCCACCAGCACTCACAGATCACTTGGAATGCAACCTCAGTACTTCCAGAGAACATAGCTGGGGAGAAATTCAAATGATATCTGAGGGAGGTGTTATAATCCTGAGGCTTCAGGGTGAGGTACAGCAGTAGAAGGAGGAGTTGCTGGAGCCATCTGTGCTGGTGAACATGGTGGGCCAGTTCCAGGAAAGGAAAGGGGCTTTGTTTTCTTTTTGGTGCCTTTAATGGTACAAGTCAAGGTCATAGGATCCCCAGCCACGAGAATCTCTAGGATGTGGAGCTCTGGTTTCTGGGTCTGCCCTGAAGGGAAAGACAGATTGGACTGAAACGAGGGATCCTCATGGATACTTCAATGATCCACAGTGTCTCCAGGTTACAAAGCATTTTCTCACCCATAAGTTCACCTGGTACCCCCTCCCCACTCTGATAACTTCATGGAATCTGAGACTGTTACTGTTGGATATATTTTCACACGGATATTTCCCTCCTCTGCACTATCTAGATGAGCAAACTGAGGAGACTTCCTTAAGGAGGCAGAGCTTGAACCTGAACCCTGGACTCTCAAGCCTAAGGATGAGAGAATTTTCTAAGATCTACATTGCCTCTGATTCCTTACCTGCCCCCCAGCCCAGACCTCCTAGGGTCAGTTCCCTCAGTGCATCTTCCCTCCCAATCCAACTCTCCCCTCAGGCTCTGCCCCTTTCCAGCAGATCTGTGATCACTTCCCCGTCTACCTCTTACTTGCTGGATGCTGTGGGGCAAGTCACTTTCCCCATCTTTGCATTTCTATTTGGAAAAATAAAGTTATCAATTGTACCATATCATTGTATTATTGTAAAAATGAAATACCTAGGATTTTATAAAGCTCTATGAAGTAAAAACCACACAATTACCAGAGCATCTTCTTGGAGTTCCTCCTTTACAAACCACCCATTTGAATGAGATTATCATCCGATATGGAGAGTTTGATATCCTCCTACAGGAAGGACTCTTGTGTTCTAGATCTGCACAGAATAAGTATGTCATGGTGTCCCTTTTAAGTACATTGTGGATCATCAGGGTTCTTCAAGATTTCAAATAGTGTGGAATCTGCCCTTGGTGCTATTATCCATGGTAGCACTGGGTTGATTTATAGCTACACGAGACCTGATATTTTTTATTGAGCCAGTAGGCCATGGGCACAGAATTGTTTGGGGATTCCTTGGGAAGTTCAAATATTCAAAGGATTACACATTTTCCACTTGTATCTTCTTGAGTTCCACCAAAACATGAGAAAGTAACCCTGTGGGGAGGGATTTAAGTTGAAAAACTGACTAACCTAGTGTCCTCCAGTATCCCACTTGTGCATTAAAGGATTAACCTTACCCTAGAAAGGTCTGACCCTTTCCCAGCTCTAGGGAGGTAACCTTTAAGCCCTTGGATGTCCTCCTTATAAGAGTGTCTATTTATCTAGGGCCATGGGTCATGCCAGATAGTCTATATGAACAAAGTGATTTATGGCGGGGATCTTGGGCCATATGTGGTATCAGCTTGACCTCTGGAGGAGCTAGAGACTAAGGTCAGCCATGCCTATGGGACCAGGCCCCCAGTAAAAACCCTGGACACTAAAGCTGAGTGAGATTCCCTGCCTGGCAACACTGGACATATTGCCAAACATTATTGCTAGGAGAAAAAAATACTGTACTGTATGCACCACTCTACTGGGAGAAGACAACTGAAAGCTCATACCTAGTCTCTCCTAAATCCTGTCCTTCATGCCTCTTCCCTCTGCTGATTTTAATCCCCATTTGTTTGCTATAATAAATTGCAACTGAGAATATAACAGTTCTGCTGAGTTCTGTGAGTCTTTCTTGTGAATCATTGAACCTGAGGTTGGTCTTGTGGACTCCTAAGTGTACCACCCCAATTTAGCCTGCTGGGTTTTTCTGTTTTTCTTAGTGTTGGTAGTAATTTTATCTTGCAAAGTTGGCCATGTAGTTCCATTTCTGAATCTCAGTTTCTCAATCAGAAAAATGGGCACAATAATACCAGTGCTGCAATGTTGTGGGAATTAAGAGATATTAAATACAGATGCACATAGTTCCCTATAATAATTGTAGACTGCAACTTAGCTGTTGGCTCTCACTGAACAAGTATTCTTTTCCCTGCTTTCTTCATTTCCCAGGTCACAGGTCCCTTATGTATAAAATAGAGGGGGGCTGAGGCCACTTCTAGTAATGTCTTCCTAAAATTGTGGTTGTAATACTGACCTGTATAAGTGTTTATAGATTTTCCAACACCTTCATAGAAATCAGTTTAAGCCACCCTGAAAATGGTTTTTTATAGTCCCTTAGACAGGTAAGAAACGGGGGCTCAGAGAGGTTAAGGGCCTGCTTCAGGTTATAGAGAAAGGAGTAACAGCATCAACTAGAACCTGGTTTTCCACATGTTAAGTCCAGTATTCCAAAACATCACCATCAGGGATCTCAACACTCTTGGTTCTGGAACACCATGCTATTTCTCTTCTCTTAAGACGTGACTTAATAACACCCACCATACAGATGATGGTGTTGAGAAAGCCGATGTGTATACATTTATCATTGAAATTCTGGAGTGGCATGGGCATGGCATTAAAATGGAAATAGGAGTCAGAGGAGTTGGGCACTCCAATACTGAAATTTCTAATGACTTGTGGCAAGTTGCTGAATCTCCCAAGGCCTGTTTTCTCATCTGTGAAATGAGACAATAATTCCTCAGGGAGTTTTTGGGTAGATGAAAGGGGACACACTGTGGGTCACAGAATATGCACATGGAAGACGTCTATTACTTATTATTTATCAAGTACTTAATTCTCTATGTCTTTACCTCTTCACCTTACTTCAGCCTTGTCTTCCACTCCCCATCCATACCCACCTCACCCCTACTCTTTTTTCACTTCCTCAGACACCTCCCGCCCTGATTCTCATTCTATTTACCCAACCATAACAGTGGCAATGACATCAGCACCAACAGGATCTCAGGAACAAGAAAGGGCCAGGACCTATCCAGCTGCTAAGTCGGGCCTCATCCATATGTTGTGGAGGGCAGGATTTGGAATGGATGAAGAGAGAATCAGCAGTAAGAGGCATGAGGTGGAGGTGGAGGTAAATTCATAGCCTACTAGGGGCTTTTGTCTCTTCAACCACTCTTAAATTCTGTTCACCTTGAGAATTAGGAGCTTCATGGGAACTGATGCTAAGGAGTTTCAAGGATAGAACAGTGTTTCTGAGACTCTCTCTGAAGCCCCAGTACCATGTCTTTCTTCCTTCTCCTCTAGTCATCAGCCCCAGGACCTTCCCTCTTTGAAGGACCTCAACTGCCAGACTGAGAAGCTTGACCTCTCTCCCAAGTCGATGGGGGAACTCATGAAAATCACTTTCAAAGGTTTTGAACCATGGGGAACATATTTAGGTGTCATAAAGATCACTACGGATCTGCATCAAGGAGAAAGAAATAGTTCAAGAGGAAGAAATAGTGGCCATGTGGGTGGAGAGGACAGAATATATTTAAGTAGTATTTAAGCAATAGAAGACATTTCTAGGTCAACAGGATAAATTCCAAACTCCTTTGCCTTGTATTTGAGGCTGTCCATGATTTTGCTCCACACTTGCCCTATCTCCATGGCTTCTTTCCCTAGCCTCTGCTATTCTTTGCCTGTCAGAGAGAAGTACCCTTCCACATATAGTCTATACATTCCTGTCTCTGTATGTTTACTTGGGCCACTCTTCTTTTCACTACATTCTTCTGCAACTCTCCCCTCTGCCCACATTCAATCCTAGCTCTCTTTCTAAGTCCAGGTCAAATGAACTTCCGTCAGGTAGCCTTCCATGATCTCCACAACCAGAAAGAAGCCTCCATTCCTAGACTCATTTCAACATACCTACCCATTCATCTCTTTTAGGGCAATGTCTCAGACAAACTCTGAATTGCCTACCTGATAACCACCCTCCTGTGTATCCTTATAATTTCAAATTTGTTCAGATGATCAACCCCCAGTTAAAAACAAAACAAAATAAAACAAACAAACAAAAAAACCACTTTATTTCTCTGCCTCCTCTACATCCAGGAATGGCTCTATGACTTAGTTGTGGCCAGTACAAGTATTAAGTACAAGAAATATGTCTTGTGCAGATAAAAGCCTATTCAGCATTTACCCCACTTTCTTTACCATTACAACTGAGCTCTGAAGGTCTGTTTTTTGCATATAATGCTAGCTAATGGAATTCCGGGCCCTGGTCTTAAAAAAATAAGTTTTCATAATGAAAGGAAACAAGTCTTAGAAAGAATTGAAAAAGATGTTCACTTCCCCTGAAGCTATAAATCAAAAGATATTGTTTTGTGTTATAAAAGGACTCAAGGAATCTGATTTGATATTGTACAAAACTGAGAATGTTTATAAGAATATAATTTATGTACTCCTTTGCAATATACAGTTTTGTATGAATATTCATGACTGTTACTGACTTGTTCTGTTCTCTGTTGATACAAATCCGCCCTTGGAAGAACAATTTAAATAAAGTGGTCTTATGAGACTCTAAAGACATTAGAAATTATTCCATGTCTTATGAAAATGATATCCAAATAAAATAGAATTCTGACCAGTTGTCTTATTTGATAATTTCTTGCACTGATAACAATAATATTGTAACTGACATCTCTGTTTTCTTAAATTGTACACCTATCTGTAGGACTGTACTCTTCTTTTCTCCCACATGTGCAATGCAAATAAAAACTTTGGACTCTGCTAGATTTATTATTAAGCAAATATTCTGAGAGACTTGTCTACTTAGAATACCAACCATGAGGCTACCTGCCAAAGACTTGAAATTTCTATTTTTCTGATATCAGCACCACTTTCTCTTTGTTGCTTTCTTCTTTTTCAAAACCCGTCCCTTTTTCCTCCTTCTCCTCCTCTTTCCCTGGAATATGGATGTGATGCTGGAGGTGGAGCAGCCATTTGGCAACCATGAGATAACCATAAAGATCAAAGCCACAGACTAAGGATACTGTAAACAACAATATAGAGGTCCTGGTTCCCTGACAGCTTTGTAGAGCTGCTACATTCACCTTGTACAGCCTACAAATATGCTTCCTCTTCATTCGGTTGTTGCTCTACTTGGGAAACTGGTCAAATATCCTACAGGGAACTATCCAAGAGTGAGATTCTTGAGGAAAGATCCTACATCAAATAGATCTTTGTGTCCTCCAGGGTCTTAAAAAAGTTCTTGTCTGAAAAAAATGTATAAGCACATATCTTGATGATTTTCCAACTATTAGTTTCCAGTTTAATTCCACTGGGGTCAGAAAACATACTTTTTTTTTTGAGAAAACATACTTTATATGAATACAATTCATTTAAGTTTGTTGAGACTTTATAGCTCAGAATATGGTCTAAGTGTTCCAGGAGCTATTGAGTACAATGTGTATTCTATATTGTTGGATGGGATAGTCTATAAATGTCACTTAAGTCAATTTGGCTGATGGTATTTTTAAAAAGATTTTATTTATTTATTTGACAGAGAGAGAGAGAGCACAAGCACAGGGGGTGGCAGGCAGAGGGAGAAGGAGAAGCAGGCTCCCTGCTGAGCAAGGAGCCCAACTTGGGGCTCAATCTCAGGACCCTGGGATCACGACCTGAGCTGAAGGCAGATGCTTAACCAACTGAGCCAAACAACTGAGCCACCCCAGTTGCTGGTATTCTATATCCATACCAAATTTTTTCATCTGCTTGCTCAGTTACTGAGAGGGGAGAGTTGATTAGCCTAGTTCTCCTTTCAGTTAGATTAGGTCTTTTTTAATTTTTGAAATAAAAAATTTATTAAGAAATTAATTCTCAGAATCTAATTGAATATAGTGATTTATTTACAACCTCAAATCAAAGATTAAGGAGAACTCTGGGGTGATTCAGATAAGGCTTTGCCAGTAACTCACTGGAAACTTTAGACAAGTGCTGTTCCCTCTCTGGTTTCCCCCCACTTTCCCCATCGTAAAAGGAGCAGGTATTATTGCCCATGTGTAATGGTCCTTCTGACTTCAAAATTCGGATCTCTTCCAAGTCTCTTTCCCTTCTCCAGGGCCTGGTGCAGCCATGGTTGTCTCCACAAGAAACCTCTTTCCTCTTCCTGCTAAATAATCATTTCTCTTTTCAGACTTACCCTCGTCTTGGGTGCCCACAGCTCCAGCCTGGACTGTCCTCAGCGCGTCTCCACTCTGCTATTTCCTTGACAACTCAACGTCCTCCTTGAGTTTGGTTAAAGGCATCACGCGGACTTAGCCAAGCTCCCCATTGGCTGACTTACTACTTACAGGAACTTACTTTCCAGAGGGAGGAATTGATTGGCTGATTTAATGGCTTCTTACAACCCAGATCAACTGACATGTGCAATAAGCACGTGTACAACTACTGAGTGACTCACTGGGAAGGGACTAAGGTAGAGGAAAGCTAACTGATTAGCTCATTCATAACAAGTTCATTAGGTGGCATATGAGTCCCCAGCCTCACCAACGTCCCAAGGGCCTGAGGTCACGTGGGGATGTCGCTCCCCAAAGCCCCGCCCCTCAGGCATACCAGTAAGCACGCGCAAATCTCTCCAGAGCCAATCAGGGCCTGAGGATGCGCGTGGGGGCTGCTGGGACAGGGAGAAACCATGAAGTGGAACCGTTGGTCTCCTGCGCTTGAGGCAGCTTGGAGTTACTGGTGTTTCGTTTATCTTGAGCCAGAGGTTCGAGACCCCTGCCGGCCCTGGAGACGTGGGGCAATCTGTAAGGAACACTCCTCCCTCAAGCCAGTACCTGTGGGCAAGCAGGCGATGGGATGGATTGAAAGCCATCTACCAAGGAACAAAATGCCAAGTGCTTGACCCTCAGGGCCCATCAGAAGGCATCTTGATACCCCTTTTCCTTCTTGCAAGCAGGGTCTCCTTCACGAACGAACCAAGACACGTGAGGAAGACCCAGTTCTCCATTCTCTGTCAAAACCTATCCCCGACCTATTCCCAACCCAGTTCCCTCCCCCTCTCTCCCGTTTCTCTTCTAGATGGCATTCTCCACTCCTTAGGAGCCCGCTTTCTGAAATTACAAAGCACACAAGGAAATAACCCTCTCTCCGTGAGTGAGGATAAAACTTAAACTTCTCAACAGAGCCTTTGAAGCCCTGAAAGGTCTGGCACCTCAGGATCTAACCCTTCCTCCTGGGCTCGGGTGCATAGACTCCCTCTCTGGGCTCTTGGACTCACTAAACTTCTCCTATCCCAGAGCCTAGAAATCTGCTGACCAGCCCCTAATAATCCTTTTGGCCTCAGCACAAATGTTACTTTCTCAGAGAGGCCTTCTCTAATTCTCTAATCCAAACTAGGTTCCTCCCCTGGTCCCTTATATTTTCTCATAGTGTTAGGTCCTTTTTCTTTCTAGCACTTGTCAATATTTTAAGCTGCAATTTGCGTTTATTTCTCCATTGTGAACCTGTGTAGACCATGAGCTTCATGGAGGCGACGCTAGTGTCTGGCTTGTTCACCTCATTATCTGGCACAAAGTGTGTGCTGCTGTCTCTGGAATGTGTGAGTTGCATGCCAAAAGGGTGTCCATACATGTGAGGGCTTATATAAACATCTGCTCTTGCATCCAGGATAACCATCACATTAGTGCTGGATGGAGAACCATTGGATTTACACACAAATAATGCCCCAGGGAAGAGATGACCCTTTTTTGCAGCCTCTAAAAATTGCCAGCATCTTGCACCAGAAGGGAATGTCATCCATTCTGAGGGGGGAACTACACAGCTATGGCCCATTCTCATACCAGATTCCTGTTCTCATTCCTTATATGCCTGCCTTTCAACCTGGCCAAGAAATATTGCACTAACCTCCTAAGTGGGCTTTTTGCCTCCAGTCTTCTTCTAAGTACAACTTCAATAACTACTCCTAGAATGATCTTTCACTATGTACCTGGCCACTACTTTTTTTTTTTTTTTAGTTTCAGTGGGAGAATTTAGTGATTCATTAGTTGCATATAACCCCAGTGCTCATTACATCAAGTGTCCTCCTTAATGTCCATCACCCAATTACCATTTCTCCAACTAACCTCCCCTCCAGCAACACTGTGCCCTAGAGTTCAGTCTCTCATGATTTGCATCCCTCTCAACTTTCATTTTATTTTTTCCTTCCCTTCCCCTATGTTCATCTGTTTTGTTTCTTGAATTCCACATATGAATGAAACCATATGGTATTTGTCTTTCTCTGACTGAATTATTTCATTTAGTATAGTACCCTCTAGTTCCATCCACATCATTGCAAATCTGGCCACTACTTTGCTTCAAACCTTGCAACACCTCATAATCCACCCATCCACCCATCCATTCATTCACTCAATTATTCAACAAACATTTTTGAGAGTCTGTTATATTTTAGGAACCATTCTAGGTGCTGCTGGTACAAGCAGAAAACAAGACAAGAGCCCTGTTCTTGTGGAACTTACATTCTAAGGGAGTCAGGATTAAGATCTTACCAGATAAAGCTCCAATGCCTTATCTTAGCATTCAGGGACCTCAGGAACTCAGCCTTCCATCTAAGCTCCAGTGCATAGACTCCCTCTAGGCCCTTGGACTCACTTTGTGTCTTTTCTCCACCTCTACCTCTGGACACCACCTTTCACTCACTCTCCACCCATATATCTCTCAGGGCAGTGGTGAAAGGTCTTATCCAAAGACATAAAGCCACTAAGCCCTGAAGTTGGTATTCAATCCATGTATGATGGGTCTAAAGCCTGAGCATACAGTAGGTTCTGGGCATACAATAGGGGCTCAAAAGCTACTTTTTGGTGTACCATGGTCTCACATTAATTTTCCCTTCCTTTGACACCATCCCAGGCCAGAGCATATTTCTTCTAGTTAACCTGAACAGCAAATCATAGAGTTTGCTTTCAAATGTTCTAAGACCAGGTCCCAAAGTAACCCTATTCAATGGAGAACCAGTGTGAGGGACAGGTGGGGCTTGAGGGATCTTTGGGAGCTGAGGGGACTCCAGGGACTTTGGGATTGTCATAGGCTCCAGGGTTTCTGGGGTTGCTGAGAATTCTGTAGACTGTGATAATTCCATGGACAGTGGGGACTCCAGGTAGGCATGTAGTCTTCACAGGTGTCATCAGTTCCAGTTTATTTTGCTTTTTCTGGAAGTTTAAGGTAAGGGATGCTACAGAGCAGGGCAAAGAAAGAAGGATGTTGGGACAGGTCTAGAGGTGAGGTATCCAAATCTTAAAAAGGAAATTATCCTATCTCTCTCTTTGAGCACAGAATTATAGTAATGTGGAGCAAGCACTGGCTTTTCTCAGAATCTCATGGCTGGAGTCTGCAACCCTGTCTTCTCCTGCTGGTCCTCCATGTGCATTCCCAGCACCAGGAGCCCACCCAGTGTTCCTCAGACTCCTCTGGGAGGTTCTGCCTGACTTCCCCAGGTAGGGTTAGTCCCTCCTTCCTCTGGGCAAACATAACCCCCATCTCAGCCCTGTTACTGTAAGGCTGCCTTCCTACTAGCCCGATTGCTCTCTGAGGGCAGGGCCCAGGTCTCACCCATTTTTGAGACTCCAGCATTGCCCACCATGGAGGTTAGGAGATACTGCAGGACATTTTGTTGGAATTTAAGATGCATGGTTTATCCGCAAAGGAACACCAGTTCCTGTTGCAGAGTGTAAGGAGGGCAGCAGGGCATTTCTGATCCCAAAGACTTATAAATGGTAAATAACAGTGAGGCCTGTCTCTTCCAAGCCCTGCTGAGGATATGGGGTCCAAGGTAAATGAAAGAGTACCTTGGCTTTAGGAGTACCTTGGTTTTGGGCTGGTCTTCAAGCACTTCTGGCTAACTTGGGTCTGTGGCATCTACAGACTGTGTTGACCACAGCCTGCCAAACACTCAAGAGACCAAAGCCTTTGGTTTCTACTCTGATGCCACAACCACTGTTGGCTCTTTTGACCCCCTTCTCAATATGGATTCAGTGTGAAGGTGTGTGTATGTGTGTGTGTGTGTGTGTACATTGCTGATTCTAATTAGTCTTTATTTCTCTTAATTTTCATCCTTCTTCCTTTCATCATCTATAAGATGATCTGGCAGCACATTCTGATATTCTAGATGCCCTGTAGGATTGAGGATGATAATTCCTTTAAACACTGTATGTGCCTCTCTTTGTGAGTCTTATTGCCATCATTCTGACAGACTAGAT
>PISX010003565.1:116062-135479 GCA_004024625.1 Mellivora capensis
CCCCCGCCATGGGCTCCAGTCTTGACCAGAAGTTCTGGTTTAGAGCCTCAGTGACACCACTGGCTTGTTGTGTTATTGAGGGCAAGCCATACAGCTTCTCCGGGAATTGGTTTTATCCCCTGTAAGATGGGGAGACCTTATTTATCAGGCTGTGGGGCTCAGATGAGGTCAGTTATGAAAGGCTTTGCAAACTGTAAAGGATTGTTATTGGTCTTTAAGTCCAGCTGTTTATATTTATACTTTAAAAATAATTCTCCAGTTTGCCCTGCTGCTTTGAGCCTCTCCCTTATCACCCCTTATAGTCAGTCAGTCCCAGGTCCCATCTCTTTGACTGCCCCTCATCACTTGCCTGGCTCAAACCTGGCTCTTGGCTATGTAGTCTATGGCAACAACTTCCGGCCTGGCTTCATGCCTCTGGGCCCCTGCTCTTTGGTTTCTGTACAGACACCTTCCCCTAGGGGCTTTCCTTCCCACTTTAGCACTGTCCCATGGCTCTCAACTGAGGATTGAGTCCAAGACACTTGGACTGGCCAGAGGCCCCCCTGCCAAACTCTCTGGCCTGACCTCTGACAACTCTGCCCTTCTCATTCTGGGCTTCTAGCCAATACATTTAGCCAACTTTCAAGAGTCTTTATGAACTAACATCAAGAAGCCTTTTCAACTTCATTTTTAGCCATTTCCTATCACTCTCAATGTACCTGACATTGCACAAAGACACTGGCAATTCCTCAAATGTGTCTCTGGGATACACATATACTACTTTCCACCAAATAAATGAGTACTCAATCCACCCCCCCCCAGGCCCACTTCAGACAGTAAGTACCCTGGGGATTCCACTGCCTTCTCCAGGGCTGCCACTTCCTGCTGTACTTTCTCCTTTATGAAATTTGCTGAAAACCTCTGTCTTTGGGACCTGTATGTGGCTCAGCATTGTCCTGATGGCCCTGGACTGTGGTGACCATTTTGTTGCCCTCTTCCCTTGCCAGGCTCTAAGCTCCTTGGGGGCAAGGGTCCTGTCTTTCTCTTTCCATGGCAGCCTTGCAGGGCCTGCCAGGTAGAATTTTATCCCTGGTACTCACATGAGTGGGGTGAAGCAGAGGAACATCAATGCAGTTGCAATGGCTCCATAGACAATGCCCTGGATTAGCCCATTAATGAAAGTCTTGCTGGATGAAGGACTCTTTCCTGGAAAAAGAGAGCATGTGAGAAAGGCTTCTCTCCTGAGGCCTTGGAATTGGAGTCAAAGTTCTTCTTCCTCCCCATTTCACTCTTCCTCACACAGTCACTGGGCCCCCTCTATCCTCACTTGGTATCAGTAGGATGCTCAAAGCATGGATTCCATTTTGGTTCTTCCCCTTACAGAGAAGCTTCGTGCTCATTTTTGGCTTCTCCACCAAGCTGATGGTGCTGTTGGCCCAGGGGGCAATTATGGTGGAAGTCACCTGGACGTTGCCATCTGTGTTGTTCTCATCCACAAGAGTACCTTCCATCCACCACTGCACGGAGGGTGTGGGGATCCCATGGAAGGAACAGCTGCACTGCAGAGTCCTCTCCGTGGAGCAAGAGGAATAGAGCAGCCTGGTGGGTGCTGTGGGGAGGGAGGGTCAGCAGTTAGCAAGGCATCCTGACTTCCTTTCTCCACTTCTCCAGGACCCAAGCTTCTCCTTATTTGTTATTCCCAAGGAGCTTTGCAAAGACCTTCTGGAAGCTCAGAGAAGTCAGGCTTCACAGACCAGTTCCTCTTCATCCTCTTCCTCACCTGGCCTGAAAGTGAACACTGGACCTGACTAATGGCAAGGGAACTTTCTGAGGATCTGCACTGCTTCTGACTCCTTACCTGTCCCCTGCCACCAGCCCCAGGCTAGATGTCTCCACCTCAGCTCCTACTTTCCTCTTCCTTCCATCCTTCAGGCTTTGCTCCTTCCTGGCTCCACTTGTGATCAATTTCTCCTGTCTGGATCCTGGTGGCCAAGTCACTTTCCCTCTCTTTGTTCTTTCCCAGTTTGGAAAATAGGGATATTCGCTGAACCTGTATCCCGCTATCATGGATGTAAAAATGAATGCCCTAAGGTTGACAGTGTTACTAGCTGAATATATGGTAAAATGTTACTCATTCAATAAACAGAACACCTTTCTAGACTTCTTTCTTCCCAGCCCCAGGCTGCCTTTGATTGAGCATTTATCCTAAGCAGAGATTGCTTTGGCAATTTCTGGGTAAGAATATTTGACCCTGCCCCACTCTATGTAGAATAGGTAGGATATATTGTTCACTTGGTGATTTTGTCAGTTAATAAGGAATAGTCACACTCTACAAGGACTCCAATGAGGAATCAGTTCTTAGTGTTTCCACATGCTTTTCCACTGGAGTTGTTTGAGGTTACTAGAAGAAAGGGCTAATTTTCTCTTAAACAGTAGCCCTAGATTTGAACTTTTTATCTGGGTCACTTGGGGGGATGAAGAATTTGCAAGGACTCCCCCACTGCTGTCCTCTGGATTATTTATTTTTACATCTGGGAAAGCATGCCTGTGGACAGTGGCTGGCAGATATGGGCAACCTGATTAACCCTGGGCCTTCCAGCTCCTAATGCTCTCATATCTTCAACAACCCTGGCTGAGTGCCCACTCTCACCCCCAACTCGGCTCTCTGGCCCAATCTGCTATTCACTCCAGCTGCTCCCAGCCCTGCCAGGACCCAGCGGACAGATATCTAGTCCGTATTGGTTATTTGGTACGCTACACCCTTATGTCCTCTCTTCTCATACCCCCGCAGCCCAGCCCACCCCAGTCCTGGAGCCTCAGGCACCTCCAGAACTCACTTGTCCCACTCACCCAGCTGTGGCAGGGGTTCTGCCATCTGCAGCAGCAGTGGTCCTCAGGAAGAGGAGGGGCTAGGGCCTTCGCCACAGCTGGCTCTCACATCAGAGCCGTGTGGTTGAGAAGATGAGCAACTGAAAGAGGATGTGGGGATGGGAGAGCAGAAAGTATTCTTAGCAAGCCACGGGCTTTAGTCTCCGGTCATCCCAGAAGCCTGTTCACCCTCAGAAGCAGGAGTCACACGGGATGAGACGTTCAAGAGCATCAAGGGACAGGCAGCACCCCTATGACCTCTGTGAGGCCCCAATGCCACATGTCCTTCTCTCTCCTCTGGTCTTTCCCTCCTAGTCCTAGCCCACTTGGGAGGAGCTCATTTACGGAGTCTTTGGGTTCTGTCTCAAAGCTAATAGGGATTCATGGAAGGGCTGTGTACCTCCGAGGGACAGGGCCAACCTGGGTGTTTAGAATAACCCACTGGGGACACAGGAGAAATGGCCTAGACTGGAGTAACTCCGGCCATGTGGCCAGGGAGGAGCCTGGAATGCTCGTTGGGAAATAATGACATGCTGGAGTTACTGTGTGGGTCGTGAGGGATGGAGAGGGTGGAAAAGCTTTAACAGATCCTTTGGGAAAACGAAAATGAACAGGAATTCCTACTGCTGATAAGAAAAGGTCCAAACTTCCTTGTTTTGTAAATGAGGTTCTCCACTATTTGCCTACCTTGCTTTCTGTCTCCCTGTGCCTTTCCCAACATTTTCCATGCCAAAGGGAAAATGCTGCCTTCCCCAATGTTCACCCTCATCATCCTTTTCCAGTCATTTAGGGATTTCTCCCTTCCACAGCTTTTCCTCTTGCAACTCTGCTCCATCCACATTCACATCCTACTTCAATTTCAGAGCTGAGTTCAGTGCCATCTCCTGAATGCAGCCTTTCCTGATCTCCCTGCCCAGTTAGAAGTGGGTGAATTTCTCCCCTTTGAGAATTACTAAGTTGTTTCATTTGTTTTTTGAGGAAAGAATCCGTTTTCTCCACTTATTAGAGTTACTTGTTTTTGTACAGCCAGACAATATCTACCTACCCTGCTCTCCGTTCCTAACAAATCCAACTTTGTTTAGGGGTGCAATGTTGAAAGCTAAAGCACCACTTTGTCTAGACTCCTTTGTAGTTAAGATGGGGCATGTGACATTGTTTTAGTGGAAGTGAGCTGAGGATTCCTGGGAAAGTTTTTCTTTCCTGATATTCTCATTTCCTTCTTCCTTGTCACTTCCTTCTCCTTCTTCCCTGAAATATGGGTATGATACTAGAGGTCAAGCAGCCATTTGGCAGCCATGAGGGAAGCATGAGGATGAATGCCACGCATGAAGGACATTCTTGCAGAACAATTTGGGGAGCCTGGTCCCTGACGGCCTTGTGGAATTGGTGCACTAGCTCCTCACAGCCTATCTCTGTCCATCTCCTTACATGAGAAAAACAAACTCTCATTTGGTCAGGTCACTTTTGTTGGGAAACTAACGAAGTGTCTTAGAAGAGAATCTACCTGAGACTGAGCTCTTTAAGGCAAGGCCCTATATCAAACAGACCTTTGCGACCTCAGAAGAGCTTAGAAAATGACCTTTGATAGTCACTGATAAAATATTCAAATGTCAGTCTCACTTTTCATGAAACAATCCTCACCTCCCCTCACTTTTTTGGCAAAGCATTGATTTAAGAGCAAGAGGCCAGGATTTGAACACCAATTATGTAAGCAATGTCACTGATTCACTGGAGGACCATAGACGAATCCATTCCCTCTCTGGGCCATGAGTCCCTCATTTCTGCATTAATTCTTGGAAAAGGCAGGATGAGGGGATGTGTCCCCAGTCTATAAGACCTTGGGGCAGACACTGCTGGCTTCTGACTCAACAGGTATCCCAGCACCATTGTCCCTGTTGCCTCCACTACAGAGACTGAAGATAATAAATATTAATGTTTCCAGGTTCCCTTACATGTATATCCTGGTAGTCAGGTGACACGGATCTGGTCAAAGAAAAAAACCTTCCCAACCATACTGATATTTTATTGTTCAGAAAGGTCATTTAAAGCTAGAAGGGAAAAAGAAAGCAAAACCCTAAAATTGAACACAAACAAGATCTAGTAAACAAATGAAAACAATGATAACAGAACAATTCTGGAAGAATATCTATTTCAAGTAACCTTTGAACATAGGCCTCTGGCTGTAGGGTTTCAAGGGAGACAAAGAAAACTATCAGTATTGGTATTGTAATTTTGAAACTACTTATGTTTTAAAGATTTTCATAGTAATGAAAAACAATATAAAATACAATAATTTAAGAGAAGAAAGTAAAGTTTAAATTTAATTAGCAATATTGGTACAAACTCTTGGTTTAAAAAAACACATTCTAGGGGTGCCTGGGTGGCTCAGTGGGTTAAAGCCTCTGCCTTCGACTCAGGTCATGATCTCAGGGTCCTGGGATTGAGTCCTTCATTGGGCTCTCTGCTCAGCGGAGAGCCTGCTTCCCACCCCTGCCCTCCACCTGCCTCTCTGCCTACTTGGGATCTCTGTCAAATAAATAAAAATAAATAACCTTTTTAAAAAAAGTATTGTTTCTTTAAAAAAAAAGAAAAAAGCAAATTTTAGTTTCATATTCTGTTCACTGAAATAGCCTAGAAGCAATGACACACCCATAGTGATAAACATCCCTAGCACCTATATCTTGGTCTCTAAATAATATCCATAATAATAACCTGCATAAACCAACTTTCTAAAAAAGCTGATTATTAAATTTTTAAGAATACTGCAAGCTGGTTGTCAAACACTGACAGTATTATAATTTAAATGACATAAACTCACAAATTATATTAAAAACAAAGGCAGTAATTACTTGAAACTACTGCCCAGTTTTTCTAGCACATCTGTTACCTGTGTTCTTGAGGTTACTTACGTCCATTGTATTTGTATGACGGAAATACTACATAATGGTGTGTTATTGGATCTCTTCCTAACTTCATATCATGAGTTGGTAGCTTGAAACTGTCTATGGTCAGAGTGTCTACACAGCGGAAGCTGGCAATGCTACAGTTCAGGGCTTCTTTTTCCCTTTGGAGATCTGGTCATTAAATATTTACTAGCATACCATTGCTAATATTTCCCACTCAAAGGAAACCATTCATCTTGCAACAGCCTTCCATAAACCAAACTGCTCTTTGTTAGTCATTCGAGAACTATTCACTGCTATCACCCATGTGGCAATAGGATCTGGCAGCTCCTCAGGTGGTTAAAAAAAAAAAAAAAAGTGGGGGGGAGAGACCACCTGCTTGTGAATACGTTGAGTACCTCCTCCTATCCCCTTGGTAGTATGTTCCTCTATAAACCATTTCCATTTTATTACTGAACTCCTCTGGGCATGGTCTTCCTAATTAGCCTGTTTATCCAACATTACTGAAGATCATTATGAGTATTTTAGGTTTCAGGATTATTTTACTTCCTTTCGTTTTATGGGCAGGTTCAATCAAAGCCCAATAGCAGCTCGTTGTCTCTCAAATGGAAATTTTCTGATTTAAAAAAAACCCCAGGAGTTGCCACTGGGTGGTGCTCACTGGCTTTTGTCTGCATAAGGACTCCACGACTTCATTCTAGTAATTTTATGCTTTGGGGTTAGCTATATCCCCAAATGCTGAATATGCGTCATCCAAAATCCAAATAAACCAATCAAACACTAGGCTTCTGATATGCTTTCTTCATCAGATATCTTATATTTTTCAAATTAATAACCTGTGTGAGCTTGGACAAATTTGTTGGTTCCCATTTAGCATGTCCAATCAAAGTGGTTGAAGGGAGGATTTACATGCCTGCTGTTTCATAATACATGTCCTGTTTCAGACACAGTATCTACTTATATTTAGAAAAAGGAGGAAACACAATGGGTTTACATAAAATCTGTTCAAGTATTCCATTTTTCATCTAAACCCTCATTTTAATCCCCTCAATCTTTGTATTCTCATATCTTCCCAATCTAACTACAATTCTCACTAGGACTCACAATGCATGGGCCTCCTGGTTTAAAGAGTCCCAGAAACCCTTCTCCAGACCATTTTACCACTAATGTGCCTATGGCTTTGAGTCTACAGCTAGGTATGGAGCCAAGGGACTCCGGCCTTTTTACCAATCTTTATCTTGATTAGATAATGGAATCATCACCTCAGGCAATTTGAAGTTAGGGTCCCATTGTCACATTGCCTTCTGGCTTTTGAAATTCCTCTGACCTAGGGTAACTATAGAACGACTTGATTAAGATCCTTCAAAGTTGAGAGACCATCTGGGGTTCCCCCCAACCCTGGTCCACCCAAACTCCTAAGAGCACTGCACGAAGATCTTTGTTTTGACCCCATCAATGTCCACTCTATTTCTTAGTAGGTGTTTAAAGATTTCCCTCTCCACTGGGATGAGTTCCTTTGACACTTCCCTTCATTTTTCCTTTTTTTTTTTTTTTTAAAGATTTTATTTATTTATTTAAGAGAGAGATTGCATGACTGGGGGGAGGAGTAGAGGGGAAGGGACAAGCTGACCATGGAGCCCAACATGGGGCTTGATCCCACAACCCTGAGATCATACCTCAGCCAAAATCAAGATCCGGGTGCTTAACTGACTGAGCCACCCAGGGACCCCTCCCCTTCATCTTTCTTCATTCTTCTGTGAATCACTCTAATTTTCTTTGCTACCTGTTGTTTCAACATGGCTTTTCTCTTTAACAGTAGCCATGAGGCTAGCAGCCATAGCTCAGACTGGACAGAGCCCAAGCTTGGCCCAGTGTTAGGATCCACCCCAGCCCTTTTCTTTACTTTCATTTTTGCTATTACAGATAAAAATAACCAAAAGATTATATAGTTAGCTTGTTTCTTGAGATTTTGAATTTTTTTATGCATCTAGTAAGTCAACTCTTCCAGACAGAGTTGGATCCATATAATTTTTTTTAAAAATTGGTAACATTAGCCTCCTGTAACTATTTGCAGAACAGTTGCATTTTCGTGCCCACAAGTGACTTTGGGGACATAAAAGTTTCATCCTCTCCTGACTTCACATCCTTGGGCTTGCGCTTCCCAACACTTATGTTTCATTGAGCCAAGCTCTCACAAATCAAATTTCTGATGTCAACTGCGAAGTTAGTGAATAGTCTAAAAATATGCCCTCACTTCTGACATCAACTGCAGATTTCAAATGTCTCTAAAACCACCCTCACTTCTAAAACCAACTGCAAGTTTTAAGGTCCTCGAGACTACTCTTTGGTTTGATAATTCACCAGAAATGCTTAGAGAATTCCTGAAAGCTGTTACACTCATGGTTATTGTTTGTTGCAACTAAAGGGTTCAGATTAAAATCTGCCCAAGGAAGAATCACATAGGCTGAGTCCAGGAAAGTTCCAACCAGAGAGTTTCCAGCTGCCCTTTCCTTGTGGAGTCATGGGCAGTATAACTAACATTTCCTTGTAATGATGTGTGACAATATGCATGGGATATGACAACCGAAGAAGCTCACCCAAGCCTGGTGCCCAGAGGTTTTACTGGCCCTTCATCATATGGTCATGATTGACCGCCCCATGGCTGATCTTAAGTCTCCATCTCCAGCTCCTTCTTCTTTTTCTTTTAAAAGATTTTATTTATTTGAGAGAGAGAGAGAGAGAGAGAGAGAGTATGAGCAGCGGGAGGGGCAGAGGGAGAGGGAAAAAATTTCCTGCTGAGCCAGGATCCTGACATGGGACACGATCTCAGGACCCTAAATCATGACCTGAACTGAAGACAGCCACCTAACTGACTGAGCCACCCAGGTGACCCTCCATCTCCAGCTCCTTATGAAGGTGAGCTGATACCACATGATCCAAAGACCCCATTCTAAATCATATTACATGATCTGGTGTGGCTAGCTCCTGCCACTAATCACATTTTCGGACTATTCAGTGTGATGCCTCCAGGCAAACAAAAACACTCCTGTCAGGCATGACATTCTAGGGACTTTGAGACTATCTTCCAGAAGCCAAGGGCAAAGGCCAGACCTTTCTTCAGGCTAGGTTAAATACGTTAATACACAAAATGATAAATGCCAAATCCAAGTAGCAGTTATTTCCAGGTTTGAGTGGGAAATATATTTGGGGAAACGAGATACAAGAGGCAGTGCTTTAAATTTTAAGTTGGGTAGCAGATACATGCCCTAATACTATTTTACACCTTTCTATTTGAAATATTTCATGTAAATGAAAATTTGATCATTGTCATTTACACAAAAGCTTTATATATGTGTATTACATGTAAATATATATGCTCATATATGTTATATGTTCATATGTAATACATAAATACATAAACATAAATAAAACAAAGATCTGAAAAGATACATAATATACTGGTACCAGTACTTACCTACAGGTAAAGCAGTGATTAGAGAAAAAATGAAGTAGGATTGTCAGTTTTATTTCACACACTTTGGCATTGTTTGCCACAGAAGTCTGCATTCATGTATTACAACCAATTCTTTTCATAAAGATGACTTAGTAAATGAAAGCAAAGACAGGATTGCATAATTAGGCCATAATGAAAGTTTAAAATATTTTAAACTAATATTTATTTAGCTGCTAATATCCTGCCACTTCCCACGTACATCATCCCATTTATTCTTCCCAACAACCTGAGAGACTGAATATACAGACAAGGCCATACCATATGCGACACTTGAGCCTCAACTATGTGGCGTATATGACCCTGAGCCTCACTTTGCAGTCACAAGTCCAGGAAGTCACAAATCACAGTCTCTGCAGCAACTGGCCCAGAACACTCAGAACTTTGTCAGTGAGTACCAAGTTCCCTATTTTTTGCCCCTGCTTCCAGCTGAGAACCAATCAAAAAAAGTCAAATCTGCTCCCAATCCAATTACATAAGGTGCCCCCACTTCTAATTGGCTAAACTTCAGCTTTGCCATGATCACAATCTCTAATCTAACCCTATCTGAAACTTTTTTTTTCCCATGATGCTGCCTGCCTTTGAGTCACTGGCTGAATGCAAGGGCTGGCGGCTGACTCTCTTGTTACAGTAAGCTCTGAGTAAGTAATTTGTTTGTTCTCATTTGGGTAGTTTTCATTTATTTCCAGAAACTCTAAGGAATTAAGTCTTATGATTTCCCCCTTATGGGGGAGGAAACTGAAGGTTGGAGAAATAAGTGATTTTTCTCAATGCACTGAGCAAGTGTAGTTGGAGACATATTTAAAACTCAAGTTCCTCTTTCTCCACACCAACTAGCTTTCTTTCTTTTCTTTCTTTCTTTCCCTCTCTCTCTCTCTTTCTTTTTTTCTTTCTAAGATTTTATTTATTCATTAGAGAGAGAGAGAGAGAGAGCACAAGCAGAGCAGGGGGGCAGAGGGAGAGAGGAGCAGATTCCCCACTAAGCAGGGAACCCGATGTGGAGCTCAATCCCAGGACACCGAGATCATCACCTGAGTCGAAGGCAGATGCCCAACTAACTGAGCCACCCAGGCACCACCGCACACCAACTTTCAAGAGAGCAGAAAATGTGTAAACTACCTACATTCTTTGGCCAACAGGCAACAGAGCAAGGGTAGAAAGTAAAATTAAAAGTTTAAGCATCCTCACTCTCATCTCAGAAGAAGGAAAAAAAAAATCAATCACCTCAAACTTAGAAACACATCTCTAAATCAAATGAAATTGTACCTAGGAAGAAATCAAGAATCAAAATCTTAGAGTCCTTTTTGACTACTCTCTTTTCTCTCATATTCCATAGCCATGTCAGAAAATCCTGTTGGAGCTGCTTTTATTTTTTATTTTATTTTTTTTAAAGATTTAATTTATTTATTTGTCAGAGAGAGAGAGAGAGAGAGAGAGAGCGCAAGCGAGCACGAGCAGGGGGAGTGGCAGGCAGAGGGCGAAGCAGGATCCCAGATGAACAAGGAGCCCAATGCGGGACCTGATCCTAGGACCCCAGGATCATGACCTGAGCCAAAGGCAGACACTTCATCGACTGAGCCACCCAGGCGTCCTGGCACTGTTTTAAAAATATATTCAAAATCTCACCACTTCAAATCAGTCCACTGTGACCACTCTGGCCCAAGCCACCATCCTCTCTCACCCTGTAGCAGGTTGCTACAGTAACCTGCCCACTGGCCTTGCTGCTCCGCCCTTAGTCCCTGTCCTTCTTATTCCCCACAGTGGCAGCCGGAGGGAACCTACCAACATTTCAGCAAGATCCTGGCCCTTCTCTGCTCAAAACTCTCCGGTGGCTCTCATCTCAGAGAAAAAGTCAAAGTTCTGCACGTAGGAGCCCTGTCCTGTTGCTTCTCTGACCTCACTACCCGCCACTCTACGGAGGCTCTCTACTTCCAAACACAGTCTGCTCCCACTAATGAATTTCAAGAAGCCCATTCCCTAGAGGTGGCACGCTCCTTCATTCCCTCCAGCAGCCAACATTTTGAGCACCTCCTTTATGCCAGGCACTGGGGATAAGGCGGTAACCAGGAAGGAGACAGCGCCTGTCCTCATTCTAGTACGGAAGGCAGGCAGTAAACAAGTTTGCAATCAAGCTAATTTATAGCTATTAAGTACTATGCAAGATAACAGGATAGAGGGTTATGGGATGGGGGACAGTGGGGAGACAGTTTAGATAGGGTGGTCAGAAAAGACCTCTTTGAGGAAGTGACATCTGAGCAGAAAGCTAGAGGGAGGAAAGCCACACCTGCTCCCTTTTTGCACTGCCCACCCCCCACCCTTCTCCGATTTAAAACCCCATTTTGCACGTGGGAACCCTGTCTGGGTTCCGGCCCAGGCTCTGCTGGTAAATCACTGAATAACCTTGGTCAAATATTTTCTCCTGCTTTTCCGTCGGTTTCCTTATCTGTACCACCAGTGGGGTTTATGATTTGAGACGCAGTGACCCATCCAACTCTAAAATGCTAATTCCTTCGCGCTCTTTTCTGCCAGGCTTTCCGCGCAGGATGACTCCTCAGGCACCCCCGCTTCTTGTCTCCCCCTTACCCTTCCTGGGCCCACCATTTCTCCTCTCCATTTTACCTTCGGCTCTTGCTCCGAGGGCCGCGGGCTAGACCGGCCTCCGCACACTTTCTTGCGACTGCGCGTCTCCCTGGCGGAGTCTCAGCGGCCCAGAGGGCTCTCCCCACTCGCCGAGGGAAGCTCTCACTTTTGGACGACCGACCTACTCAGGCTGACTGGAAAGCTGATTTTCTAGAAAATGCCGGAGACTAACAGTGAAGCCGATTAACTGGCTTTCACTCGGGATAACCACGGGACCAACGACCGAGGGCCCTACCGGGGGATTAACTTGTTAAGGGCCTGGTTCAGGGGGGCGTCGCGAACCAACAGGGCGGGCTACCGAGCGGGTGCATTATCGGAGTAGCTCATTCGCTGGTCTGCCACCGGACCACCTGTGCACTCCTAAGGGCCCTAAGGTGATCACTTCCAACCGACCGCTTGGTGACCCCCGGGCGGCCCTGGAGGCTGACCAGGTGACCCACCAGGTGGCAGGCGGAAGGCAGTCAGGCCCCGAGGAACGGACGGACGGACGGACGGACGGACTGAAGAGCGGGCGGCTGCTCTCAGGGGGCCGCCGAGCCTGACTGATGCCCCCCCCACCGCGAAAGGCTCGAGTCGCTACCCTGGAGCCTGAAGGTGTCGCCCCCCCAGTCCCCACGAACCTGACTCCCGAACCCGGCACCCACCGCCTGACTGAGAAGCCCCGCTTTCCTGGAAGCCCAGTCCGGGCAGGCCCAACGCAAATCTCGCACTCAACGGTTGCCAGAAAAGCCAACAAGCCAAGACAGGCTCGCGACGCCAGGAGCCTTTCCTCTGCCGCGCGGGGAAGGCTGTGGGGCGGCTGGAGTCTCGCTTGGTTCTGTCCTCCCGCCTCGGATGGGTGTGTCTAGCCTGCAGCCAATCAGCGGTTGATGGGACTATTCTACAGCCAATCAGCGACTGGACAGGCCTACCCTGAAGGCAATCAGCGACTACACACCTATTCCGCAGCCAATCAGAGGCTGCACGCGCCCTTACGCTGCAGCCAATCAATGAGGCAGCTGTAGCCCGCACGCAGGACTTGAGCCAGTCGGGCGGTGCTGTGGGAATGTGGGTGGCGACTTTCTCTTTAGAGAAGCTTTTCTTGATGCTGCTAATGAAACCACTCTACCCTCCTCACTCTTCTGGCTCCGTTCCTCGGAACTCAGTTTAATGAGTTCTGCTCATTAAGCACGTTCTTAACCACTGAACATTTCCTCTTTTTCCCCCCACTGAACATTTTCAAAAACATTTATTGCTACTAAGTTACGGTTTTGCTTCCGGTCTGACTCCACTAGAAGGTAAGCTCGCTGTGGGCAAAGTTTTGTTTTGTCTTTTTTCACTGTGGTTTCTTGCATGCTTGCGATATTGAGGATATTTAATATTCATCAATACGTTTTCATTTAATCTTGGACAAGCCGAGGGGACAGGAACTCAAAGTTTCATGGTAGTAGTATTAGATTCATCTTACTGAAATATAGCTCTGACCCTGTCTCCCTATATGGTCTATCTCCCCTACCAGACGGTAAGCTCCTTTGGGGGCAGAATCTGTGTCGGAGTCATCTTTGTTATCTCCCACAGTACCTATCAATAAATATTTCTTTTCTTTCTTCCCTTTTTAAAAAAGATTTTATTTATTTATTTATTTTTAAAGATTTTATTTTTATTTATTTATTTGACAGAGATCACAAGTAGGCAGAGAGGCAGGCAGAGAGAGAGGAGGAGGCAGGCTCCCTGCTGAGCAGAGAGCCCAATGCGGCTCGATCCCAGGACCCTGAGATCATGACCTGAGCCACCCAGGCGCCCCAATAAATATTTCTTAAATGGACAACAGCAACAACAACAAAAATAATTCAGGTTAGGCATGTGTTTAGTTGGTGAGATACTGCCAAAGAATTTTCCAAGTGGATGAACCAATTTACACTTAACACCAGCAACCTGTGAGTTAGAGGTGCTTCACATCCTTGTCAACACCTGGTAATAGCTAATCTTTAATTTTAGCCATTCTGGTGTTTTTGTAGTGATACTTTATCATAGTTTTAATTGCACATCCCTGAGGGGTAATGTTATTTTTATGTTTTTTAATTAAAATTTAACCAACATACAATGAGGTGTTAGTTTTAGGAGTACAAGATAGCTCTATACATACTCAGTACTCATCATCTTAACTGTATAATTTAAGTCCCATTCTTTACTTCACTCATCCCCCCCCCACCTCTCCACTTGCAACCACCAGTTTGTTCTCCGTATTTAAGAGTGTATTTTTTGTCTTTTTTTTTCTTTGCTTAGATAGAGTGGTCAGAAAAGACCTCTTTGAGGAAGTGACATCTGAGCAGAAAGCTAGAGGGAGGAAAGCCACACCTGCTCCCTTTTTGCACTGCCCACCCCCCACCCTTCTCCGATTTAAAACCCCATTTTGGCACTTTGTTTGGCACCCCATTTGGCATTTTGTTTTGTTTCTTAAATTCCAGATTCAGATATCTGATTTGCAAATGTTTTCTCTCATTCTCTGGGTTGTCTTCTCACAATGTCAAATGTGTCATTAGAAGCACAAAAATGTTCAATTCTGATGAAGTTCAATTTTTTTTATTAACATATAATGTATTATTAGCCCCAGGGGTACAGGTCTGTGGATCGCCAGGTTTACACACTTCACAGCACTCACCACAGCACATACCTTCTGCAATGTCCATAACCCAACCACTCTCTCCCTACCCGCCTCCCCCCAGCAACTCTCAGTTTGTTTTGTGACACTAAGAGTCTCTTATGGTTTGTCACCCTTCAGATTGCATCTTGTTTCATTTATTCTTTTCCTATCCCCCAAACCCCCCATGTTGCTTCTCGACTTCCTCATATCGGGGAGATCATATGATAGTTGTCGAAGTTCAATTTTTTTTTTTTTTTTCGAAGTTCAATTTTTATCTGACTTCGGCATCAGGATAAACTTGGCCTCATTGAATGAGTTAGGAAATATTCCTTTCTCTTTGTTCTTTTTGGAAGAGTGTGAGATGGGGTGGTATTAATTCTTCTTTATAATTTTTTCTAAGGATTTTATTTTTAAGTAATCTCTGCAGCCAATATGGGTTTTGAACTTAGAACCAAGATCAAGAGTCACACACTCTACCAACTGAGTCAGCCAGGCATCCCCAATTCTTCTTTAAATGTTTGGTAGAATTCACCCATGAAACCATCTGATCCTGAGCTTTTCTTTTTTGGGAGGTTTTTGATTACTGATTCTATCTTACTAATTATAGATCTCTCAGATTTTCTGTTTCTTCATGACTGAGTCTTGCTAGATTATGTGTTTCTAGGAATGTGTTCATTTGTCCAGGTTACCCAATTTGTTGGTGTACAATTGTTCATAGTATGCTTTTATAATCTTTTTTTATTTTGGTAGAATCAGTAGTAATGTCTGCACTTTTATTCCTCATTTTGTAATTTGAGCCTTTTACTTTCTTAGTTGATCTAGGTAACAGTAGGTCAATTTTGCTGATCTTTTTCAAAGAACCAACTTCTGGTCTTGTTGATTATCTCTATTGTTGCTCCATTCTCTTTCAATCATCTCCATTTTAATCTTTTTATTTCAATCCTTCTGCTAACATTGGGTTTCATTTATTCTTCTTCATCTAGTTCCTTAATACATGAAGTTAGGCAATTTATTTGAAACCTTTCTTCCTTTTTAAGGTAAGTATTTATAGCTTTCCACTTTTCCCTGAGCACTCCTTTCACTGCATCCCATGAATTTTGGTATTTTGTGTTTAGCTTTCATTTGCCTGAGTTATTTTCTAGTTTTCCTTGCAATTTCCTCTTTGACCCCCTGGTTGTTTAGGAGTGTATTTTTTATTTCCACATATTTGTGAGCTTCCCAGTTTTCCTTCTTGTCATCAATTTCTAGTTTCATTCCACTGTGATCAGAAAAGATGCCCTGAATCATTTCCATCTTTTCAGATTTCTTCAAACTTGTTCTGTGGCAAGAGGAATCCTCCTTCCCCTATTGCAATAATCGTCCTTTTCTTGTTGCAATAATCCTTTTGAGCAAAGTTTCTATCTAAATCCATTCATTTTTTAATGTGGCAGACTGGAGGATGAAGCCCAGCTTTCTCAGCCTGGCTACAGGAGGCCCTTGAAGACCAGATGCCAGCCAGAGTTTCAGGGGGAAAATTAACCTTCTCTCCTTCACTTCAGGGTCCACCTATTGCAAACTCACTGTCCTAGCCCAAAAAGCTGCCAGGTCAGCTCCCACTTCCTTGCTTTGTATCTGATGTTATCACTACCTGGGCTGCTTTTCCTCTCCTAGGCTTGGCCAACTCCTGCTTGCCCCTCGGGATGGAGCTTGAAAAGAGTTTCCTCTCAAAATCCTTTTCTAACCCTCTTTCCACCTCTGAGGCAGAGGTCAGAGCTTTCACCCTTGTGTCCTCAGACAATGGGCTCAACTTATCTGTTTAATATCCTATTCCCATCTTTATAGAGGCCTCATCACACTGTGTTTTAATAGGTTGTGTATTTCTGTCCCTTCCCTGAAACCCATGGATGAACTTGAGCTCTTCTGAGGCCAAAACTGTATCTTCCTCACCTTGGTGTTCCCCGAATAGGCATGCAGTAAAAGTTTGGAGAATGAAGAAATGGGAAGAAACATAGGGATTTCTCAAGGTGTCCCTCACGAATGTTATGCAAAGTAACGGAACTGTACTCAATTGTTTTGTAACTGGCCAGGAGTGAAGTGGTGTTTGTGGTAACCTTGAAAAGAAGAACTAGAGAAAGTTGGTCATTCTGTTAATGTATCTGTATGAGTGCAGAGAAGGGTGGCCCTAACCCAGTGCTTCTCAAGAAGTGACCTTTGTGCACCAACCTCCCCACTCCATTTATACTTGGCAATGTCTGGAGACATTTTTGGTAGTCAAAGATGGGTAGGAGAAGCTCCTGACATTCTGGGGGTAGAGGCCAAGGCAGTTGCCTAACATCCTACAGTGCACAGGACAGCTCCCCACCATGAAGAATCATTCAGCCCCTAATGCCCAAAATTCAATAGCACTGAGGTTGTGAAACCATGCCCTAATCCAACACATGGGAAACTGCAGGGCAGGGGTTGGGGATCGGGGGGGAATGCAGCTTGTCTGAGCAGGTGGATTTGAGGGGGATCTCAAAGGATATGTATGTGTCATAAAGATGGAGAAACCCCCTTCTCCATCTATCGCAGTGAGATGGAACCATGTGAAGGAAGCATGGAGAGCACAACAGGGCATGGATGTTCCGGGAGTGACAAGGATGTAGCTGAGGTGTGTGAGGGATGGTGGTTGAGAGAAAGGGGTGAGGTAGGTGACAGTGAGATTGTGAAAATTCCTGAGTAGCTCTCATTGGAGTTGACCCCTCATCTGGAGGGAGAGGGGAGGTCACAGAAGAATGTTTAGCAGGGGAGGGTAGATGGCCTAACGGGGAGCCCAGAGGCTGAGGAGGTAGCTGTTTTAATGGTCCTGGGGAGAAAGGTCAAGAAGACCTGATCCAGGCATGCGGGGGTGGGCGGACAGATCGGGAACTTGGTGACTCATGGGAATGGGCTATGAGAGAGAGGGAAGTGAAACAAAACCCTGGATGTGAAGACTTGAAATAGGCCTTATACTTCTCCTTCCTCGCTTGCACGTTAATGGCCTTTCCCTGGGACCTCAGGGTTAGTTGCCCACTTGATCAGGGTATGGTAGACAACTTGATATCATGCATCTATAGGTTGAAGCCTAGAGGTCATTTGACCAGTCGAATGATTACCAAGGGCGTTTGGCCCTTGGCTGAGTGCACTTTGACCAGGCTCCAAGAGTTGCTCACCACACACTGGGGACAGAGCCTCCCTGTGTGCATTAATTCAGTACATTATTAAAACCACCAAATGAGCTAGGAAATGTTATCTTCATTGGAGGGAGGAGCAAGTGGAAGCAGCAACAGGTCAAGTGGTGAAGTGGGCATTTGAATGACTTTGAAGAACTTAATTTATTTTTCTTAATTAAGGGGAAATTCATATAACATAAACTAGATGATTTTTTCATAAACTAGATGATTTTATTTATTTATTTAAAACTAGATGAATTTATTTTTGATTTTTTAAAAGATTTTAATTATTTATTTGACAGACAGATCACAAGTAGGCAGAGAGGCAGGCAGAGAGAGAGAAGGGAGGAAGCAGGCTCCCTGCTGAGCAGAGAGCCCGATGCGGGGCTCAATTCCAGGACCCTGGGATCATGACCTGAGCCGAAGGCAGAGGCTTTAACCCACTGAGCCACCCAGGCTCCTCTAAAACTAGATGATTTTGAAGTGAACGATTTAGTGGCATTTAGTACATCCACCATGTTGTGCAACTGCCACCTCTATCTGATTCCAGAACATTTTCGTCACTCCAGAGAGAAACCCTACATCCACTAAACATTCACCCTTTCCACAGTCCATGGCAGCCTGTAATCTGCTTTCCATCTCTATGAATTTACCTATTTTACATATTTCATATAAATGGAATAATGAAATAAGTAGCCTTTGTGTCTGGAGTACCCCACTTAGCATATTTTTGAGGTTCATGCATGTCATATGTATCAGGGCTTCAGCCTTTTTTTTTTATCGCTGAATGATATTCTGTTTTAGGGATAGACCACATTTTGTTTTTGCATTCATCCGTTGATGGACATTGGGTTGTTTCCACATTTTGGCTACTATGAAGGGGCTTAAACATTTAACCAGTGTCCACTACCAACGTCACAGAAACCACTTAGACCATCTCTAGATCCTGTGATTAAAGATTAAAGCTATGGTGGAAAGATGAATGTGGTCTGTGGGGTTCCAGAGGAGGGAGCTCCAGAGTCTTCCCCAGGATAGCAGGAAGGGGTGGAAGAAGGCTTAATGCTGCAAGTGAGGCCTTGAGTACTATTGGACCAGGTAGTTGCTCCTTGGGGCACTTTATACCACAGCCAAGGGGACCTCATGGCTTCCAGTGGGGGAGGAAAAGATGCAGACTCACGAGATTCAGGAAGTGATTCAGACAGTGACTTCTTAGAGGAACAGCTAGAGAGGAGTGTAAACTGGAGTCTATGAGATTGGAGAAGAGGAAGAGGCCTGTTTCACAAGATTCCAGTGAGTGCCAGACCAGAAATTGTGCCCTGGTGGGACGTAGCAATTAATGGAGACATGGGAACATGATGCCCTCCTTGCTAAGATGGTGGGTATCAGACAGCATGTTCTGTGGAACATTCCCACATCCTGGATGGAGAACTGAGGGGAGAACCAGACGTGAGGAAAGACATGGAGCCAGTCTGGGATGCATTGAAAGTGAGGAGCCTGTGGTCCTTCAGTGAGACATGTCCAAGAAGACATACAGGTTTAGAGTCCAGGAGAGAGCTCTGGGGTAGAAATACAAGCTGGAGGCCCCAGCAGAGCCCAGGCATGTTGTCCCCTTGTACCTGAGTGGTAGGCATTTCAGAGGTTTCCTGAGCCCACTTCATGTGTTGTGTCCAAGGCTGGGTTTTAAAAGCACAGGACCAGACATATCCCTGCCCTGGGGAAGCTT